>UESW01003905.1:2703767-2825880 GCA_900491605.1 Calamus simplicifolius | reverse complement strand
ATTAAATGTCTATCACAATGGCCATTGAAGACCGTAACAACCTCTACTGGCTATTTTGTAAATGGGTACAAATTTTAGATTGAACGATTAGCAGCTTCAAGAGGCACGCAGAACTGGGGCGTGTGTGTTAAAGGAGAAAGTGTTGGAGCAAATATGCAGGATTATTATGGAAAGTTAGTAGAGGTGGTTGAAGTTGAATATCCCGGTTGGCCTATGAAACGAACCGTATTGTTTCGTTGTGATTGGTTCGATCCGATAGTTCCTGTGGGGAAAAGGGTTCATAACGACTACAATTTAGTTGAAGTGAACCATCGACGAAGATTGCAGAAATATGACCCATTCATCCTTGCATCCCAAGCTCAGCAAGTCTTTTACTGCGGATATCCAAGTTTGCGCAACGACAAGCGAGATTGGTGGGCCATTTCTAAAATCGTCCCATGTTCAACAATCGTATTAGAGGAGAGTTCATCAAGTCAATCAGTCGAGTGCCCTGCATTTCAAGAGGATGAGATGGAAATGCATGCAATTGAGGACGACACAAGGGCTCCTGAAACATCACTTAGAGATCCAAATGGTGATGTCCAAGAAATTGTGGATGCAAATGTTCGCTTTCCTTCCGATGATAATGAAACTGAATCGCAGTCCAATACGGCATCGGATGTTGAACCAACATTTCACGAAACAAATGACACCGATTAAACATAGAGGTTTTTTAAAATTTAACTTTTTTTTAAAAGTGTTAAATTTTTACATAGTCAATCATTAATCGTAATTTAATTGTATGAATCTTTAGTATTTTCAGTATGACGGGCAGAGGTAGATCTATCGACGACAGACGGAGTAAGCAGGGACGTAGCCCTGCTGCATCAAATCATATGAGCGTCGGAGATGGAGAGTTCGGATCTCTAGCAGTCGCACAACCTTCGATCTCTCCAGCAGTATTACCATCCAGCCGATCGGCACATACCTCCGAGAGTTCTTCCACCATCGGCCGCACCGTACTTCAACTTGATGCTCAGGGGCTGTAAGTATATACTAATTAAAAATATATGTTTATGTTTTAAGTCAATTACTTATAAACATGCATTTTTTAAACAGATTTATTGAGCAGCATCATGTATCCAGCCACATCAGCGCCGTATCTCAGAGGCGTGCAGATCCCAGTGGCTACGATTGGCGCCACGTATCTCCAGCCATGAGAGAGTTTTATTTTTCTGAGTTTCAGGTAAACTTATTAAATACAATTTATCACTGATATAAAATTTATTAATCTTAATAAATTCAAAAACTAACTGTTTATTTTAATGCAGAAAAAGTATACATAGGATCCTGCCAGCCATGATGCCATTAGGGCAGCATGGGAGGCTCTGACGGGACGCCGATACTCCGACATGCTTCATCATTGGAGGTCATCGGGTCAGTGTCCTGCGCAGGTGCCAGAGGGTATTTGGCACGAGTGGCAGCGGCCTGGCAGTCCGATGGTGGCGCAGGAGGTCCGCATCAGCCAGCACGAACCGCCGATCTGAGAAGGGCGGTCCTGGCACGGTCTCTCCCACCATACTTTGGGCTTCATTTCGATTCAGGAGCACAGACGGTGTATGGTAAGAAATATAAATATTTTAATTACTATTTTAGTTATTTACAAATATTTATATTAATATCATTTTTTTAATGTTATGTTTGAGCAGGAGGGCGGAGATCCTGGTGAGTTTCGTCTATTCAGGGCGACACACACTAGGAGGGACGGTTCCTGGGTCGACACGCGATCACGGGAGGTTGCGGTAAGAAATTAGATTTATGTAGTATCTGTTTAATTTCAACATTATATTTTGAAAAATTTATTAACTCATTTATTGTTGATTCATAATTTAAAGACACGAGTCGAGGAGCTTCGCTCCCAGGCATCGCAGGTCGACTCTACTGATGGGAAGACGCCCGTCGAACTTTCAGCAGAAGAGTCGGCGTGTGTTTTTGGAGGCTGTTGGTGCCCAACCGCGAGACCGTAGGGTCTATGGTCTGGGCACTAGAGCTTCTACATATTTTCTCCATCAGGCCTCCAGCTCGCGAGTTTCTGGTGATCTTCCTCCGAGCGTTTAGACGACCTTCGGAGATCTATTGCAGAGGAGGTTCGGTAGGAGGTCGAGTAGGATTTCGAGGATCGTATGCGGGGCGGGATCAGGAGATTGCAGACATGCGAGATGAGATGCATTATTTACGGGATATGGTAGCCGCTTGTTGCAGAGTCTCCAGCCTCCACAGCCTCCACGTGATCGCTCAGATTCTTGATGTATTTTTTTTCTTTTTTTTTTTGTTGTACATGAAAACTTCAAAATTTTAATATATGAATTATTTTGGAAATTGAATGATTATTGTTTGGATCAATATGAGTGAAGAATGTTTCGATCAATATTTAAATGTAACGAAATTGTATTAACCGTTTTAATTTTAAATTTTTATTTTTTTAAAAAATATTTATTTAGCGACGCATTAGTGACTGCAATTGCATCGCTAATATTTTAAAATATTATTATTAAATATTACGACGCAATGACCTGGCGTCGCAATAATTTAAAAAAAAATTTAATAGCGACGCATTAGCGACGCAAATTGAGTCACTATTATATCTAAATATTTTTAATAAATATTGCGACGTAATGACCTTGCATCGCAATATTTTAAAAAAAAATTTATTTGCGACGCTTTAGCGATGCAAATTGCGTCGCTATTATATCATAAATATTATTATTAAATATTACGATGCAATAAAATGCATCGCAATATTACGACACAATTGAGTGCGTCGCAATATTTAATAATAATTTTAAATATTATAATTTAATTTTTAATTTAGCGACACATATGGATGCGTCGCAATATTGCGATGCAATGTTGCATCGCAGAGAGTCACAATATTGCGACGCAATTGCGATAAATGGATATTGCGACGAACATCTGAGCGACGCCGTCATTGCGTCGCTATTGCATCGCAATAGCATGTTTAGCGACGCATTTGGGCGTCGCAATATTTTATTTTTCTTGTAGTGTTTTATTTATAAGAATAGGATATGAATAAAAATCATTTTATTTGAGAAAAATAACTGATGACGCTCAATCCCTCTTCTGGACATCGGGAACGGAGGCTCTTCTCCCGACTCTTCTTCACCAGGTTACCTGCAGAAAAGTCCCAGGACCGGATGGGGTCTCCGGTAGGACCCTCCGATGGCCAAGTTAGTGACTGAGGTCACAGCTGAAGAGGGGCTCGAGAGAGCCCTTTTTAGTATGAGAAAGGAGGTCTCAGGGAGGAGGGATTCCTTTCTGGATGCTGAGATGATGATTTTTGGGGTTATCGCGCATACCTGTTTACTGGGCAGATTCACCTTTTTATAGGGGTTGATCCTAGCATGATCACGTGGGATTACGTGAAGTCAGAAGATCTGCTGAGCCTTGCGTGAATCTGGGCTGGTTAGTGGGCTACGTCCCATCAGAAAAAGAGAAAGCGGCGGTCGGTGGGCTAAGTCCCATCAGCCGGCGGGGTTGTTGGGTTGTCGGATCTGGTGCTGTCGGGCGGCGCGCGTCAGAGAGGCGGTTTCTTGAACCACCGGGGCTGATCTGGCGGGGACTGAGAAATCCCGTCTTATCAGGGCCGAGCTGGGTCGACCCGAGATGGCTGGGGCCAATCCCGCTGGCAAGACAGTGCCGGGGCGGGGCCGAATCGATGGACTTGGAGGCGCCGGGGCCGAGTCGGGCCGGCCGAGGATGGCCTTGGCCGACTCGGTGGAACTGGAGATGCCGAGGCCGAGTCGGGCCGGCCGGGGATGGTCTTGGCCGACCCGGCGGAACTGGAGTCGCCGGGGCCGAGTCGGGCCGGCCGGGGATGGCCTTGGCCGACTCGGCGGAACTGGAGACGTCGGGGCCGAGTCGGGGCAGCCGGGGATGGCCTTGGCCGACTCGGCGGAACTGGAGACACCGAGACTCGGTGGAACTGGAGACGCCGGGGCCGAGTAGGAGAGTGCCGGGGTCGACTGGGAGATACCGGGGCCGGCTAGCTTGGAGACATAGGGGGCCGGCTAGGAAGTTGCCGGGCCGCTTGGGAAGGTGCCGGGGCCGGCTAGGAAGTGCCGGGGCCGGCTGGGAAGTGCCGGGCCGCCTAGCTTGGAGACGTAGGGGGCCGGCTAGGAAGTGCCGGGGCCGGCTGGGAAGTGCCGGGGCCACCTAGCTTGGAGACGTCCGGCTTGGAGGTGCCGGCCTTGGAGCCGTCGATCTTGGAGGTGTCGGCCTTTGGGACCGTCAGTCTTGGAGGTGCCGGCCTTGGAGCTACCGTCCTTTGGGGCCATCGGTCTTTGGGCTGTCGGTCGACACCAAGATCGAGGTGGGCCGTTCAAAATTTTTTTTTTTATTCTCCATGGGGTCAACTGGCCTCATCAAATGCTACCCACACTTCTTGAGCTTGTGTGCCCTGCATCGGCTAAGCGAAAGGAGTGTAGAACTTCAAGAAATTTTTTGGAGGCAAATTGATTACCTCATGCCCGCCACTCAAAGCAGTGTACGCTAACTTTTTGGGGGATGCTCGTCAGTTAGCCGTTGAGGCAAAGTTGAGGCCATCGAGAACCTTTTGAACCCCAGAGGATGACCCGAGAGTCGCTGGTTCCTTTTGAACCCGGAGGAGGACCTGAGAGCTGAGAGCTCGTCAGGTTCCTTTTGAACTGCCTCCTCGGAGGTGACTCGAATGGGTATGAGCTGTTAGGGACTTGAACCGACTCGGGGGCGTGTGCTAGCCAGACCGAGTGGCGTCCCGTTTAGGTTCGGGGATAAGTTTCTTGGCCCTGCCAAGGTTCGGAGATTTTGTGGCTTGGCCCTGCCGAGGTTCGGAGATTTTGTTGCTCGGCCCTGCCGAGGTTTGGAGAATTGTTGCTCGGCCCTACCGAGGTTCAGAGATTAGTTGCTCGGCCCTGCCGAGGTTCGGAGAATTGTTTGCTCGGCCCTGCCGAGGTTCGGAGAATTGTTGCTCGGCCCAGCCGAGGTTCGGAGAATTGTTTGCTCGGCCCTGCCGAGGTTCGGAGATTATTTGCTCGGCCCTGCCGAGGTTCGGAGAATTGTTGCTCGGCCCTGCCGAGGTTCGGAGATTAGTTGCTCGGCCCTGCCGATGTTCGGAGATTAGTTGCTCGGCCCAGCCGAGGTTCGGAGATTATTTGCTCGGCCCAGCCGAGGTTCGGAGAATTGTTTGCTCGGCCCCGCCGAGGTTCGGAGAATTAGTTGCTCGGCCCTGCCGAGGTTCGGAGATTATTTGCTCGGCCTAGCCGAGGTTCGGAGAATTGTTTGCTCGGCCCTGCCGAGGTTCAGAGAATTGTTGCTCGGCCCTGCCGAGGTTCGGAGATTATTTGCTTGGCCCTGCCGAGGTTCGGAGAATTGTTGCTCGGCCCTACCGAGGTTTGGAGATTAGTTGCTCGGCCCTGCCCCCCAGGAAACTCTATTGATTGGAATCCGCAGGTCTTGAGCTTGAGGGTGCTGACACAGAGCCAGTCTTTGGTGCCGACGCGGGGTCGGTCTTTGGTGCCGACGCGGGGTCGGTCTTTGGTGCCGATGCGGGGTCGGTCTTGGATGTTGATGCAAGGTAGGTCTTCCCTGCATGACACTTTTAAGCATTAATGAAGGAAAACTGTCTTTAGTGCAGTGTACTTATCTCTTGTAGTGAGCGATCACTAGCCCACTGGTGCAGCTATCATGGGCGACGTGAGAGGCTTGGGGTGCTGCTGAGTGGCCCCCGAGCGTTGCTTCTGCAGTTCATGAACTGCTACTTTTAAAGCTTGATCTTGCCGATTGAGGATGGCCAGCTAGTTAATCAGAGCAGCTGAAGTTGGCGGTGAAGGAGGGGCAGAGAGAGAGAGACTGGTCTTTTGTCGCTCAGTGCGATGTGGATGCCCCCCAGCACGATTGGTAAGAACCTCTGGCATGCGCATCACCACCATAGCTATCTTAGAGGGGACAAAAACTTATAGCTCAAGGAGACAGCGTTCTTTCCTTTAGCGCGTCCCCCCTACCTGGCGCGCCAATCTGATGATGCTCAATCACCTCTCCTGGACGTCGGGAACGGAGGCTCTTCTTCCGGCTCTTCTTCACCAGGTTACGTGCAGAAAAGTCCCGGGACCGGAGGGGGTCTCCGGTGGGACCCTCCGACGGCCAAGTTAGTGACTGAGGTTACAGCTGAAGAGGGGCTCAAGAGAGCCCTTTTTAGTATGAGAAAGGAGGTCTCAGGGAGGAGGGATTCCTTCCTGGATGCTGAGATGGCGATTTTTGGGGTTATCGCGCATACCTGTTTACTGGACGAATTCACCTTTTTATAGGGGTTGATCCTGGCATGATCACGTGGGATTGAGTGAAGTCATAAGATCTGCTGAGCCCTTGCATGAATCTGGGCTGGTTAGTGGGCTACGTCCCATCAGAAAAAGAGAAAGCGGTGGTCGGTGGGCTAAGTCCATCAGCCGGCGGGGCTGTTGGGTTGTCGGATCTGGCGCTGTCGGGCGGCGCACGTCAGAGAGGCGGTTTCTTGAACCGTCGGGGCTGATCTGGCGGGGACTGGGAAATCCCGTCTTATCAGGGCCGAGCCGGGTCGACCCGAGATGGCTGGGGCCAATCCCGCTGGCAAGACAGTGCCGGGGCGGGGCCGAATCGACGGACTTGGAGGCACCGGGGCCAAGTCGGGCCGGCCGGGGATGGCCTTGGCCGACTCGGCGGAACTGGAGACGCCGAGGCCGAGTCGGGCCGGCTGGGGATGCCTTGGCCGACTTGGCGGAACTGGAGTCGCCAGGGCCAAGTCGGGCCGGCCGGGGATGGCCTTGGTCGACTTGGTGGAACTGGAGACGTCGGGGCCGAGTCGGGGCGGCCGGGGATGGCCTTGGCCAACTCGGCGGAACTGGAGACGCCGAGGCCGAGTCGGGCCGGCCGGGGATGGCCTTGGCCAACTCGATGGAACTGGAGACGCCGGGGCCGAGTAGGAGAGTGCTGGGGTCGACTGGGAGGTGCTGGGGCTGGCTAGCTTGGAGACGTAGGGGGCCGGCTAGGAAGTTGCCGGGCCGCTTGGGAAGGTGCCGGGGCCGGCTGGGAAGTGCTGGGGCCGGCTGGGAAGTGCCAGGGCCGCCTAGCTTGGAGACGTAGGGGGCCGGCTAGGAAGTGTTGGGGCCGGCTGGGAAGTGCCGGGGCCGCCTAGCTTGGAGACGTTTGGCTTGGAGGTGCTAGCCTTGGAGCCGTCGGTCTTGGAGGTGTCGACCTTTGGGGCCGTCAGTCTTGGAGGTGCCAGCCTTGGAGCTGCCGGCCTTTGGGGCCATCGGTCTTTGGGCTGTTGGTCGATGCTAAGATCGAGATGGGCCGTTCAAAATTTTTTTTTTTAATTCTTCATGGGGTCAACTGGCCCCATCAATAACAAATGCTAACAATGCGAAACATTCTTAAGGTACATGGCATTGGCGGGTGAGATTCCTCAAGAGGCCACATCATTGCACCATTGATAGGAAATTAGTGTCATGTACTTGAATATTCTTTGGCACCGTTTAATGCATGGGTAAAATTTGAGCTTGGGTTGAGAAAAAACATGAACTTGGGCCATTCTAGATCCTGGATGAACAAAGTTTAATGGGAATTTCTATTGTCACCGCTCGGATGGCTTAGTACAGCCCTCTCAATTAAAAAAAAAGTTAAATTACCCTTAGCACTCCCCCTTCTCCCTTCTCTGGTATCGATGCCCTCCTCTCCTTTCCGCTCTCTGGCACCGCCTTTCATCCTTCCCCCTCGGCCCCTGTCTCCTCTCCTTTCTTTTTCGGCACCGCCTTCCCTTTCTTTTCTGGCATCAGCGCCCCCCTCTCCTTCCTTCTCCTTGGCACCACCTCCTCCCTCGATGGCTTGGCCCCGGTCTCCTCCTCACTCAGCGGCCCCGGTGCCTCCTCTCTGGCCGTGCTAGGAAGGAGAGAAGACGGTGCCGGAGAGGAGGCACCAAGGCCGGAGAGCGAAAAGGAGACCGGAGCCGAGGAGAGGGAGGTAGGTGGGAGATGGTACCGAAAAGGGAAGGGAAGGAAACGGAGGCCGAAGAAAGGAATGGGGGATGGTGCCAGGGATGGAGGAGGAGAGAAGAGGGGGCGTCGGTGCCAGAGAAGAAAGGGAGGAGGAGATAGGGGGTGCTAAGGGTAGTTTAGGATTTTTATTTTTTTTTTAAATTAGAAGGAGGTATACTAAGCAATTTGAGCTGTGCAAATAGAAATTGCCGAGTTTAATGTTTGAAACCTAGGGTAAAATGACACAAAGCTTATTTGATTTAACATCATAATCAATATTGAATATCACTTGAATTGAAATCAAATCGTTCATTTTTTTTATCAGTTTAGTTTGCACGTATATCAAAATCAAAATTAGGATTAACTTATCTTTATCAGCGGTACAGCAGAAGAGCTCCAAAGAAAAGTGAGAGAAAGTGAGAGAAGGGGATCAGATGAGAGAGCGTGGGAATAGAGAGGAAGGGGTGCATTGGGTAATAACTAACTAGAATAAATTTGTAATCCTGGGCAAGAGATCTAGCTGCAAATCTCTCATAATACATGATTTCGATTCAAGATCAAATTAAAAAATCAGAATCGAATCCTAATTTCATCTTAAAAAAACGTTTGGGATAAGGATGTTCATCCTTGCGGGTCAAATGGTCCCTCAATGCAGTCTTAAATTAGTTAAAGTTCTTAATGGGCATGTCTTGTCGAAGTACCAAAGATCAGAACTGAATACTACTGGGTCCTAACATGGGCATGTCTTGTTACCAAAGATCAGACCTGAATACCGCTAGGTCTAAGCTCCAACTTATAGTGCGCAGTGCAAGTGCATGCATTGTGCGCGATAATTAATTGATATGACTGATCCTGCATCGATTAGAATAAAAGGTGATAGCAGCTAATGGAGATCATCATCTCTCGATCCCAAGACCAGAAGATCACCATCTCTCGATCCCGAGACCCTCTTTCGGTCTCGGGGTGCACCAGCATTATCTCACCCCCAAAACCCTCACCGGTTTCGAAATGGGACCACCATATCTCGACCCCGAGACCCCCTCCGGTCTCGGGGTGCACCAGCATTATCTCACCCCCGAGACCCCCACCGGTCTCGGGGTAGGATCACCATATCTCGACCCCGAGACCCCCTTTCGGTCTCGGGATGCACCAGCATTATCCCACCTCCAAGACCCCCACCGGTCTCGGGGTGGGATCACCATATCTCGACCCCGAGACCCCCCTCCGGTCTCGGGGTGCACCAGCATTATCTCACCCCCGAGACCCCAACCGGTTTCGGGGTGAGATCATTATCTCTCGACCCCGAGACCCCCCTCCGGTCTCGGGGTGCACCAGCATTATCTCACCCCCGAGACCCCACCGGTCTTGGGGTGGGATCACCATATCTCGACCCCGAGAGCCCCCTCCGGTCTTGGGGTGCACCAGCATTATCTCACCCTCGAGACCCTCACCGGTCTCGGGGTGGGACCACCATATCTTGACCCTGAGACCCCCCTCTGGTCTCAGGGTGCACCAGCATTATCCCACCCCCGAGACCCGCCAGTCTCGGGGTGGGATCACCATATCTCGACCCTGAGACCCCCCCTCCGGTCTCAGGGTGCACCAGCATTATCTCACCCCCGAGACCCCCACCAATCTCGGGGTGGGATCACCATATCTCGACCCCGAGACCCCCTCCGGTCTTGGGGTGCACCAGCATTATCTCACCCCCGAGATCCCCACCGGTCTCGGGGTGAAACCACCATATCTTGACCCCGAGACCCCCTCCGGTCTCGGGGTGCACCAGCATTATCTTACCCCCGAGACCCCACCGGTCTCGGGGTGAGATCATTATCTCTCGACCCCGAGACCCCCCCTCCGGTCTCAGGGTGCACCAGCATTATCTCACCCCCGAGACCCCAACCGATCTTGGGGTGGGATCACCATATCTTGACCCCGAGACCCCCCTCCGGTCTCGGGGTGCACCAGCATTATCTCACCCCCGAGACCCCCACCGGTCTCGGGGTGGGACCACCATATCTCGACCCCGAGACCCCCTCCAATCTCGGGGTGCATCAGCATTATCTCACCCCCAAGACCCCCATTGGTCTCGGGGTGGGATCACCATATCTCGACCCCGAGACCCCCTTCCGGTCTCGGGATGCACCAGCATTATCCCACCCCCGAGACCCCCACCGATCTCGGGGTGGGATCACCATATCTCGACCCCGAGACCCCCCTCCGGTCTCGGGGTGCACCAGCATTATCTCACCCCCGAGATCCCCACCGGTCTCGGGGTGAAACCACCATATCTCGACCCCGAGACCCCCTTCCGGTCTCGGGGTGCACCAGCATTATCTCACCCCCGAGACCCCCACCGGTCTCGAGGTGAGATCATTATCTCTCGACCTCGAAACCCCCTCCGGTCTTGGGGTGCGCGAGCGTCATCAGCAATAAGCACGCGGACCAGCCTTCGAACCAAATGACAGCTCTGGGTCACCAAGCGCGCTCACGTGACTCTCTGTGCACCCATGGCTGCTTGCGGCCATGCCTCATAACGGCGTATGGCGCACTGCATGTTCCTGTGCGTGACTGTGCCCCGTTACGGAGTACGACTCGCTACCACTTACAACTGTGCGCAGTCATGTTAAGCAACGGCGCGCACCAAATACAACCATGACTGCTAGATACGTGTAACACCATGTTGATAGGTATCGCGGGATGCCTCCAGCGCGCATAATGATGGTACGACGGTAATCTTCCAGAACAGTAAGATGGGACATTCGGACAGGTATAAAAACACACGTCCGCACTGTAAGTAGGGATCCAAACTCTGGTTTTCAGCTTTCTTCCTCCTAGCAAAACCCTAACTGTCTCAGCTCCTTTCCGCTGAGCGGTTCTTGTCTGATCCCAAGTAACTGACTTGAGCGTCGAAGGGTCCCCACCGGAACAACCGGTCTCTGGGGACTTTTCTTGCAGGGGTCCGGAGAGAAGGACATCCGTCTTCCCCGACGTTTGGAGAAGGTGACTTGGCGTCATCAGATTGGCACGCCAGGAAGGGGGAGGAAAGAGAAAGACATCGAACCAGCAGTCTACATTCCCTCTCTTCAAGCTCTCGAAGCCATGGTGATGACCCGAACAAAGGGAGTTTCTGCCGGTTGCGCTGGAGGGCAGCGCCGCGGGGCCGGTCCACCCACGGAGGCCCCCCCGGCTCTTGCAGCCAGTGTTCCGGAGCCGCTGCGTCCCCGGGAGGCAGGGCCTTCCGCTCCTTAGGTCGATGTCCCCGCGCCTCCTCTGCAGCAATTCCAGGAAGATCGATTCACCGCCCTGGCCATGCAAGTCCAGTCTTTGGCAGCGACGGTTCAGGGCCTGCAGCACCAGCAGGCGGCCGCAGCAACCAAAGCTGAATCCATCAGTCCCGGGGGTGGTGCAACCCAGCCAGCATTCCTCCCGGAGGAGATCGCCAGTGCCTGAGGATCGCCACCATCGATCTCCGCCCAAGCCTCACTACCGCGAGGCCTCTAAGAGACACCGGTCTCCTTCCCGCCATGCTAGTGTCTCTCATAAGCGGCGGCACGGGAAGGAGGCGAAGCGCCCCCACCACCGGTGATCGACAATGCCCCAACGGAGAAGACAGTGGTGATGATTTCCTGGGGGGCAGGAGGCCCGTCGAAGAGGCCAAGAGGGGAGGGGGAGTCGGAGCCTGTAATTCCTTTCTTTGAAAAGGACTTAGATGGGGTAGTGAACAAAAATGATGATAGTGTCATCATGTCCATGACGATCGCTAAACATCCTGTAAAAAGAATTCTAGTTGACAGTGGGAGTTCTGTGGATGTTTTGAACTACGACGCTTTTGTTCGCATGAACCTGTCACCTGATCTACTCCGGCCTGTTGCCACGCCTCTGATGGGATTTACGGGAGATTCTGTAAAAGTTGAGGGGGAGGTCACTCTTCCTGTGACGGCTGGCACAGCCCCGTGCCAAAGCACTATTTTCATGAAGTTCTTGGTGGTTCGCGTGCCCCTCGCATACAATGCGATCCTCGGGAGGCCCGGGCTCAACCTCTTGGATGCTGTCATATCCACCAAGAGGCTCCTCGTGAGGTTTCCCACCAGTAGAGGAGTCGAGGAGATGTGGGGAGAGCAGAACCCACCAACACTTTGCTATCACTTGGCCCCTAGTCCGCAGGGGGCGGCGCCCACATCGGTACCTGAGACGCTGGACCCTCGAGACCTGGAGAGAAGAGGAGAGCCGGCCGAGCGACTGCTTACCTTCCCCCTCGGGGAGACCCAGCAAGAATGGTCCGGATTGGAGCCCTACTCCCAGAGGAGGCTCATGACCGGCTCCTCACCTTTCTGCGGGCTAATGCGGATGTCTTCGCCTGGTCGGCGTCCGACATGCCGGAGATTCCGGAGGAGGTGATTACCCACCAGCTCAATATTCGGGCGGGGTGCTGACATGTCCGACAGAAGAAGAGGAGTTTTGCCCCCGACCGACAAAAAGCCATGGATGAGGAGGTGCAGAAGCTGCTGGCGGCCGGTCACATCCGCGAGGTGCATTACCCGGACTGGCTGGCGAATGTCGTGATGGTTCGCAAGGCCAGTGGGAGCTGGAGGATGTGCATGGACTTCACCGACCTCAACAAGGCATGCCCCAAAGACAGCTTCCCACTGCCCCGGATCGACCAGCTTGTGGATGCCACGTCCGGGCATGAAACCCTTAGTTTCATGGATGCGTTCTCGGGATATAATCAGATCAGGATGAACCCGGCAGATGAAGAAGCAACTTCCTTTATCACAGAAAGGGGATTTACTGTTATAAGGTGATGCCATTTGGGTTAAAAAATGCCGGGGCCACCTATCAAAGATTGATGAATAAGGTCTTTGAGGACCAGATAGGGTGCAACATGGAGGTGTATGTGGATGACATGCTGACCTAGAGCATCAGTGCAGCTGACCACGTCGCCGACCTCGAGGAGACCTTCAATAACCTGCGTTGGTATCGGATGAGGCTCAACCCCCACAAGTGCGCCTTTGGAGTGGCAGCAGGCAAGTTTCTGGGTTTCATGGTGACTCAGCGAGGGATTGAAGCCAACCCTGACAAGATCAGGGCTATCTTGGAGATGAGGCCCCCAGCCAACAAGAAGGAGGTGCAACGCCTGACTGGGAGGGTGGCGGCTTTGAGTCGTTTCATGTCAAGATAGGCAGAAAGGTGCCTGCCCTTCTTTAAGGCGCTGCGCAAGGTCAACGGCTTCGAGTGGACCAAGGAGTGTCAGGGTGCCTTTGAAGAGTTGAAGCAGTTTCTATCCACTCCCCCGCTGTTGTCCAAGCCTAAGAATGGAGAGGAGCTCTTCTTATATCTTGCAGCCTCCCCTGAAGCGGTCAGCTCTGTGCTCGTGCGCATGGATGTTGATGGGGTCCAGAAGCCAATTTATTACACCAGCAAGGTTCTTCATGATGCCGAGACCAGGTACTCTAGAACCGAGAAGATTATTTTTGCCTTGGTGGTTTCTGCTCAATGCTTCCGACCTTACTTTCAAGCTCATCCCATCATGGTGCTCACGGACCAACCTCTTCGAACCATCTTGTCTCACCCCGACACCTCCGGTCGGCTAGCTAAATGGGCCATTAAGCTAAGTGAGTTTGACCTATCCATTTGGCCAAGGTCAGCCATGAAGTCTCAGGTGTTAGCCGACTTCTTGGTTGAGTGTTCCTGGACCGAGAGGGGTGTGGAGGAGGTGCGCCCGGAGGACTGTGTAGACCCTCCCTCGACCGAGGAGGCGGAGAAGGAGGACTGGATCTTGCATGTGGATGGAGCCACAAATTCTCAAGGAAGCGGAGCTGGACTCATTCTTGCGAGCCCGGAGGGAGACGCAGTGGAGTATGCTCTCAGATTCCAGTTCCCGGCAACTAATAACCAGGCGGAGTATGACGCTTTGTTAGCGGGGATGAGGTTGGCTGAGGAGTTAGGCGCGGGGCGTTTGAGGGCCTTCACGGACTCTCAACTTATTTCTGGACAGATCACTGGGGAGTACGAAGCTAGGGACCCAACCATGTCCCAATATTTGAATAAGGTGCAATCCTAAGCCTCTCGTTTCTCTTACTTCCGTGTTAGCTACATCCCTAGAGCAGAGAATGCCAGGGCCGATGCATTATCCCACTTAGCCACTTCGGCCGACAAGACGCTAGGAAGAACATATATGGAGCACCTACAAGCCCCGAGCATCGAAGTTGCGGATGAAGCATTGCTGGTGGAGCAAGAGCCCTCATGGATGGATGCTTACATCCGATATTTGACCGACGGCACTCTCCCAGAGAACCCCGCTGAGGCCAAGCTACTCAGGCGAAGGGCCCCGAGATTCTTGATGATGGATGGGATGCTTTATCAGAGATCATTCTCATACCCGGTCCTCAAGTGCGTGGGGCCGGCTGAATCAGATTACATCCTCTGGGAGATCCATGAAGGCATCTGTGAGAGTCACCTGGGGGGCAGAGCCTAGCTTACAAGGCCCTGTGGCAGGGGTACTTCTGGCTAACAATGAAGGAGGACGCGGCCGAACTCGTTAAGAGATGTGATAGCTGTCAGCGTCACGCTAATATCCAGCGACAGCCAACGTCTCAATTAACCCCCTTAGTAACACCCTGGCCCTTCGCCCAGTGGGGCATGGATATCCTGGGACCATTTCCCCCGGCCTCCGGACAGCGAAAGTTCCTCTTGGTGGCGGTGGATCACTTCACCAAGTGGGTTGAAGCCGAGGCCCTTGCCAAGATCACAGAGAGCAAGGTGAGATCTTTCTTTTGGAAGTCCATCATATGTCGGTTCGGGCTACCGCACACCCTGGTCATTGATAACGGCTGGCAGTTTGACAACGCGCCCTTCCGGGAGTTCTGCTCCGAGCTGGGCATCCGTCAGAGGTTCACTTCCGTCGGGCACCCTCAGACCAACGGGGCGGCCGAGGTGACTAATCGAATCATTCTCCAAGGGCTGAGATCTCGGCTAGATGACTATAAGGGGCAATGGGTGGAGGAGCTCCCCAACGTGCTGTGGGCCTACCACACAACGCCGCGAGCCCCCACCGGCGAGACACCATTCAGCTTAGTCTTTGGATCCAAAGCCATCATCCCGGTGGAGGTTGGCTCACCAAGCCCTCGGGTGGAATCATACAACGAGGAAGGCAACCCAAACCAGCTACGAGCCAACCTCAACATGGTGGAGGAAGTGCGGGACCGAGCGCGACTTCGGATGGCGGTCTACCGGCAACGGGCTGCCAAATATTACAACGCCCGTATACGCCCCAGGACTTTCCTTCCAGGAGACCTGGTCCTTCGACGGGCTGAGGTCTCGAAGCCAGCAGAGGGAGGCAAGCTAGCTCCAAATTGGGAAGGCCCTTCCTAGGACATGGAATGCAGATAACCTTCGCCGGTACTATCAATAACGTTTTCCTCCTCTCACATCAAGTATCATGCCTGTATCCATTTGGGTTTTCGCCCCTCATTTTATATTAACAAATTTCAATTTTAGCTCCGAGTTCTTTTCACTCAAAGCCCTGCACCAGCCAGGCACAAAGCCCGACACCCGTCGGCACTCAAAGCCCTGGGCCAGCTAGGCACAAAGCCGACACCCGTCGGCACTCAAAGCCCTGGGCCAGCCAGGCACAAAGCCCGATACCCGTCGGCACTCAAAGCCCTGGGCCAGCCAGGCATAAAGCCCCCCGTCGGCACTCAAAGCCCTGGGCCAGCCAGGCATAAAGCCTGACACCTGTCGGCACTCAAAGCCCTGCACCAGCCAGGCACAAAGCCCGACACCCGTCGGCATTCAAAGCCCTGCACTAGCCAGGCATAAAGCCCGACACCCGTCGGCACTCAAAGCCCTGGGCCAGCCAGGCATAAAGCCCGACACCCGTCGGCACTCAAAGCCCTGGGCCAGCCAGGCATGAAGCTCGACACTCGTCGGCACTCAAAGCCCTGGGCCAGCCAGGCATAAAGCCCGACACCCATCGGCACTCAAAGCCCTGGGCCAGCCAGGCATGAAGCTTGACACCCGTCGGCACTCAAAGCCCTACACCAGCCAGGCACAAAGCCCGACACCCGTCGGCACTCAAAGCCCTGGGCCAGCCAGGCATAAAGCCCGACACCCGTCGGCACTCAAAGCCCTGCACCAGCCAGGCACAAAGCCTGACACCCATCGACACTCAAAGCCCTGGGCTAGCCAGGCATAAAGCCCGACACCCGTCGACACTCAAAGCCCTGGGCCAGCCAGGCACAAAGCCCGACACTCGATGGCACTCAAAGCCCTGCACCAGCCAGGCACAAAGCCCGACACCCATCGGCACTCAAAGCCCTAGGCCAGCCAAGCATAAGGCCCGACACCCGTCAGCACTCAAAGCCCTACACTAGCCAGGCATAAAGCCCGACACCCGTCGGCACTCAAAGCCCTAGGCCAGCCAGGCATAAAGCCCGACACCCGTCGGCACTTAAAGCCCGACACCCGACGGCACGTAAAGCCCGACACCCATCAGCACTCAAAGCCCTGGGCCAGCCATGCATAAAGTCCGACCCCCGTCGGCACCAAAAGCCACACGCCTACCTAGCGCAAGGCTCGACATACTCCTGGCAGAGCGTTGCGCCGTCGGTCTTGAGGAACCCACCTACCTCAAACTCCAACTGCCGACGTTTCAGCCCAAGAAACCTATCCTTCCTGGCCCCAAGTTTCGGTCCTAGATGGCTAAGGTGGAATAGCTCGTATGAGTTGAGAGTTATCCCCTGGCACTAGCGGGACTAATGGGACCGTGGGGCCGCGTATTGTCAACCAACGAATTCAGGGTAAGAGTCATAAATAGACAATGTATTTTGAAGAAAAGTATTTCATTAATTTGAAGGGGTTACAAAATGCCGACATCGTCGGACTTGCAAAAATAAAAATACAAGTTCACGGTTCTGCTGGCGCGGGCTCATCGTCAGAGGGGGCCGAATCTGAAAAGCGATCTAGCTCAACTTCCAGGGCTTGGGGAATATTCAAATCCCTGGCAACTTTCTCCTTCCCATGCTGGAATCCTTCAAGGAACACCGCCGCCGAGGCTTCTGCCAAATCATCTGTAAAGCGCTCAGACGCTTTGTATTCTTCTATAATCCCAGCAGTCCTGGCCGCGATGGCAGCTTCCACCTCTGCGGCCCGAGCCTTCTCCACGGCGAGGGCTGCCACTGCAGCCCTCTCGGCCTCCCGGGCGCGGCTCGCCTCCTCCCCGGATTGGCGTGCTTCCTCCTTCGCCGCCTGCGCCTCTTCCTCTGCGGCCTTCGTTTCTTCCTCCGCCGCAGCCGCCCGACCCTCGGCCTCCTGAAGGGCCAAGGTCAGCTTAAAGATGTGTAGATCTCTGGCCATCACAGCATTCTCGGCCTCCGTCATTTGGTGGAGTGCCGCGCGCACACGGTTGGCATCGGCCTCCGCTCGGTTCTCAGCGGCCTTGGTTTCACTTGCCCAGGCACTTTTGTCCAACTCCAGCGCCTCTTCGGCCGCCTCCGCACAGCGCTAAGCGTCCTCAGCCTCCTTCTGCGCCTCCCGCAGAAGGGCCTTCCCACCATGGATTACATCCCTGGCGGCCCTCAGGGAGTGTGCGAGCTGCATGCGTAAGTTCCAGGTTAGCAAAAAGAAAAGAAAAAGATGTGAAGGCAAAAGGCAAAAAGGCCGCTTACCCTGACGATAGCCGCGTAAGAATCCTGGAAGAATGTGCTCGCCTTCTGGTGGCTGAGGTCCTCCAGGATCTCGGGCATAAAAATCGGGGCAAGGACCCGCTCAGCCCAGCGACCATCGTTCAAGGAGTCCCGGGGCGGCCCTGGCTTGGCCCCACTCCATTCGGCCGTCTCGGCAGCCTCCGGCTCGACGCGCGGGCTATTCCTAGGCGACCTCTCGGGGGGTGGGCTCGCGACCCTTGATGGCCCCTCACCCCAATCCATGGCATCCTCCAGCGGGGTCGGTTCCCCAGGGGCAGAAAGCTCTTCAGTCACTATGGGCTCCTCCGCCGCTATCGGCTCCTCTACGACTGGCTCCTCGATTGGGACTCTCACAGTCGTCGTCATCTCTGGCGGGGTGTCGGCTGTGAGATCAACTTCTGGAGCTACCGGGGGTCTTGTGGTGCCGATGGTTGGGAAGCCCGAGTCGTCGGTCGTTTTGGGGCTGGAGCTCGCTGACCTCCAGGTGGCCCCTCCCGGGCCCTCTTTTTAGAGGCGGCCCTCAAGAGTTTTTTTGTCGGTATCTTCATAGCTGCGCAACATCAGTCAATGTCAAAAAAAAAGGGAGAAGTAGGCAAAATTTTTGGCTAAGGATGGAAATAGCTTACCCCGGTGGGAGATAAGACCCGCCGACTCGAGATTATCTTCCGTCAAGAGCAAGGTGTACCGAGGGATCTCGGCAGCCAGCAATTGACCCGACGCCTCCTGATCCCCAGGATGGATGGTGGAGTTCGCGTTCCCTTGGAGGTCGGGATCTCCTCACCGGGGCCTAACTTGGTCAATGTTAGCGAAAAAGAATCGGGATTTCCATCCCTTGATTGAAGAAGGAAGAAAAAGTTTGAGGACCCGATTGGGTCGGGGCTGGAACAGCCACCAACCCTTCTGGGACCGGAGGATATAGAAGGATCGGAAAAGAGAGATTTGAGGGGTGATACCCAGACGATGGTAGAGAATGACAAAGGCGCTGACGACACGGTAGGAGTTCGGGACCAGTTGGGATGGGGTCAAGGAGTAGTAGTCGAGAAGGTTGATGAAAAAGGGCAGAAAAGATGGACGGAGACCTGCCTTCAAGCAAATCTCATAAAGGGCCACCCGACCGGGTCGGGAGGAGATGACCCTATCATCGAGAGTTGGCAGAAAAAGCTCAACGTCTCGGGAAATCTAGTAACAGGCTCGGATTTTTGCCAAATCCAGACCTGTTACCGTGGAGGCAGCAGTCCCCTTCGGGGACCCCTCCACCCTCGAGGAGGTGCCAGCCTCCGGCCGGCGGCTCCTCGATGGGGCTCCACCGGCGACCCGTCGCCGGGCTAGGGGGACGCGGTCCTCTGAATCAGTGGATCACTCAAGCGAAGGAGAAGGAGAAGGTGCAGGAGAGGTACAGTGCCTCTCAGAGGGAGGATGATTCTCTGAATCATCCTCCGAAGTCCAGGATGGAGAGCTCATGAGCAAGAGAAGGGACGGAGAAGTCTGGAATGGACAAAGAACTGACCTGAAGGAAGGAAATCCAAGCATGAGCTCTCGGGTTGCAGGGGAGATCAGAGCATAGGCACAGAGGAAGACGACGATAGCGGAAGTGATATGGCCAGATTCAACCCCTCATTTGGGTTTATTGGGTTTTCAAATCGTCCCGCCTCATCTCGTTAGCCACATGGCCCCCTACCATAGGCTGGCTCGCCTCGAGGGACGCCCAGCGCGTGATGCGGTACGCCTCCAGCCAACGATGGGACTCTGCTGACATCGCCGCTATGAGAGGTAATGATGATACAGCTTTTCGCACAGACTTCTAAGGGCTAGTTTTCTCTCGAGGTCGATCGTGGCGGGTACAGTGTACGGAGGCGGCCGCCTTCTCACATTCCCCATGCCGTCTGCATAAGAGATGTGGGCGGGGATCAGCCACGTGGAGGAGAACACCCCTTTCACCTCATCAGTGGGACCCGCTTCGCCTCAGGGGTAAGGGGGCATCTAATATGACTGATTCCGTATCGATTAGAATAAAAGGTGACAGCAGCTAACGGAGATCACCATCTCTCGACCCCGAGACCCCCTTCCGGTCTCGGGGTGCACCAGCATTATCTCACCCCCGAGACCCGTGGGGGTCTCGGGGTGGGACCATCATATCTCGACCCCGAGACCCCCCTCCGGTCTCGGGGTGCACCAGCATTATCTCACCCCTGAGACCCCCACCGATCTCGGGGTGGGATCACCATATCTCGACCCCGAGACCCCCTTCCGGTCTTGGGGTGCACCAGCATTATCCCACCCCCGAAACTCCCACCGGTCTCGGGATGGGATCACCATATCTCGACCCCAAGATCCCCCTCCAGTCTCGGGATGCACCAGCATTATCTCACCCCCGAGACCCCCACCGATCTCGGGGTGGGATCACCATATCTCAACCTCGAGACCCCCTTCCGGTCTCGGGGTGCACCAGCATTATCTCACCCCCGAGACCCCCACTGGTCTCGGGGTGAGATCATTATCTCTCGACCCCGAGACCCCCTCCGGTCTCGGGGTGAACCAGCATTATCTCACCCCCGAGACCCCCACCGGTCTCGGGGTGGGATCACCATATCTTGACCCCGAGACCCCCCTCCGGTCTCGGGGTGCACCAGCATTATCTCACCCCCGAGACCCCTACCGGTCTCGGGGTGGGACCACCATATCTCGACCCCGAGACCCCCCTCCGGTCTTGGGGTGCACCAGCATTATCCCACCCCTGAGACCCCCACCGGTCTCGGGGTGGGATCACCATATCTCGACCCGAGACCCCCTTCGGTCTCGGGGTGCACCAGCATTATCTCACCCCCGAGACCCCCACCAATCTCGGGGTGGGATCACCATATTTCGACCCCGAGACCCCCCTCTGGTCTCGGGGTGCACCAGCATTATCTCACCCCCGATATCCCCACCGGTCTCGGGGTGAAACCACCACATCTCGACCCGAGACCCCCACCAGCACCACCCCCGAGACCCCCCGGTCTCGGGGTGAGATCATTTTCTCTCGACCCCGAGACCCCCCTCCGGTCTCGGGCTGCACCAGCATTATCTCACCCCCGAGACCCCCACCGGTCTTATCTCGACCCCGAGACCCCCCTCCGGTCTCGGGGTGCACCAGCATTATCTCACCCCCGAGACCACCACCGGTCTCAGGGTGGGACCACCATATCTCGACCCGAGACCCCCCTCCGGTCTCGGGGTGCACCAGCATTATGTAACCCCCGAGAACCCCCACCGGTCTCGGGGTGGGATCACCATATCTCGATCCCGAGACCCCCTTCCGGTCTCGGGATGCACCAGCATTATCCCACCCCCGAAACCCCCACCGATCTCGGGGTGGGATCACCATATCTCGACCCCGAGACCCCCCTCCGGTCTCGGGGTGCACCATCATTATCCCACCCCCGAGACCCCACCGATCTCGGGGTGGGATCACCATATCTCGACCCCGAGACCCCCCTCCGGTCTCGGGGTGCACCAGCATTATCTCACCCCTGAGATCTCCACCGATCTGAGGTGAAACCACCATATCTGGACCCCGAGACCCCCTTTCGGTCTCGGGGTGCACCAGCATTATCTCAACTCCGAGACCCCCACCGGTCTCGGGGTGAGATCATTATCTCTTGACCCCAAAACCCCCTCCGGTCTCGGGGTGCGCGGGCGTCATCTGCAATAAGCACGCGGACCAGCCTTCGAACCAAATGACAGCTCCGGGCCACCAGGCGCACCCACGTGACTCTCCGTGCTTCACGGGACTCTCCGTGCGCCCGTGGCTGCTTGCGGCCATGCCTCATAACGGCGTATCGCGCACTGCATGTTCCTGTGCGTGACTGTGCCCCGTTACGGAGTACGACTCGCTACCACTTGCAACTGTGCGCGGTCATGTCAAGCAACGGCGCGCACCAAATACAACCACGGCTGCTAGACACGTGTAACACCATGTTGACAGGTATCGCGGGACGCCTCCGATACGCACAATGATGGTACGACGTTAATCTTCCGGAACAGTAAGATGGGACATTCAGACATGTATAAAAACACACGCCCGCACTGTAAGTAGGGATCCAAACTCTGGTTTTCTAGCTTTCTTCCTCCTAGCAAAACCCTAACTGTCTCAGCTCCTTTCCGCTGAGCGGTTATTGTCTGATCCCAAGTAACTGACTTGAGCGTCGAAGGGTCCCCACCGGAACAATCGGTCTCCGGGGACTTTTCTTGCAGGGGTCCGGAGAGAAGGACATCCGTCTTCCCCGACGTTTGGAGAAGATGACTTGGCGTCATCATTAATCATACATACTACACATGTGATGCAAAAAAAAGAAAAATAAGCTCACGTCATTGCACGCATGATCATTCATCATGCATGGTGTGCATATTTTGAACCGTACGCGATGCACAAAAAGCTTTCCTTTGGTATAATCTCTCAAAATTCACATTGGGCTCCAGCCACTTGCCATCACACTAGGTATGATAGGCTGGTTTTGGGCCTAGGGTTCAACACCAGGCTGGATTTGGACTTGGCCTAAACCCAACGGGATTAATTGAAATAAAGACATTTTATTACGGCTTCCTATATAGTTCCTCTAATCTAAATTGCATATCTTGTGTTCTCTAGTTTTATCTTTTTCATACTATTTATGCTTTTATCTTCTTTCTCTTAGAAATTTCTTTTCTTGCCTTTACCTATAAAAAATATATCTTTATTTATGTTTTAGTTAGCTATCTCTTCCACTATTAATAAAGAATTTTGACTTCGTATTATTATTTTTTCATAGAGTAAATCTTATACCTTAAGTTTAATATATATTTTATTTTATATTTTAATATCCACAATATTGTTGTATTTTTATATTACTTAATTTTATCTAAGTTTTTTTTTTCAATTTATATGGAATAACCCAATGAAGAGATGATTTTATTATTATTATTTTATGACTATTAAATGAATAGTACACATGCATGTATACTACTAATATATGGACTCATAAATATTTACACATATAACTACATGTATACACACATACACAGGTATGCACATATGTATCTACCTATATATAAATAAATTTAGCTACATTCGAATATAGTAAGTTTAGAATCTATTTATTTTTTATTTTTTGATTTATATAAATTTTGAAGTCATTTTATTTTTTTTATTTTTTATTTTATCTTTAAAATTTATAAATTTTTGGATGCAAGGATGAGGGAATGAAAAGTTAAATTTAACATTATGAAATCACCATATTAGTTTTACTTTAATTTAGACTTTGAAGCCAAGTTTTAATGACAATCTCGACATCATCCGTAAAAAGTTACTTTCACATAATCATCACATGCTAGCATCTCTTAACAGAGATGAATAAAATAAGTTTTTGTATATTAAAACAAAATTTTAGGGTTTTTTTTTAAAAAAATAGAGTTAGTATACAAATTGATCAAACTTGAGGGTCCTTGCAATAACGTTTTCCAAAAAATTTTATACATGTAAAAATGCATAGCTATGCATTGTTTCATCCTAACCTCTGGCGCAGGCGGTCACGGGCTCACCTAACTCGGGCCGGGCCGGGCCGGGCCGGGTTGCAGGGCGGCCTATCACCAAAAGCCGCCCATTTGCAGCCCCAGCCGACGAGTGGTGGTGGTGCTCCGTTTTTGGGTCCCCGTTCCCTCTCGTTCCTTCATCTTGGCTTAGCCGAGCAAGAGTTGTTTTTCTCTTTCCCCCTCTTTTAATCTCAATCTTGTCTTCTTCAGCCGATGGCGTGGCCTCACACTGCTCCATGTAAATCCTAACCCTATCACCTTCCCCTCTTCATTCGTTTATTTTTTCAAATTAAAATGCTCCGGTGACAACAAAAATAAACGTTTTTTCAGTTTATTTTGAATTTATATGGTGCATCTATTGGTAGGGTTGTCGTGCTTTTGCTCCCTCTTCTGAATATGATGCCGAGAGATGCTTTTCTAGCTGTTTCTTTGCTGTGAATTCACTGCGGCAATGTCTCTTTTTCTTTTTTTTTTTCCCCTGGCTATCTCCAGTGGATTTACTACATATTGATGTTACAGGTACTTGCAGGTTTGAAATTTTGATTGGTTATGTTGGTGGTGATGAACTGATTTGTTGCAGTTAAAAATGGAGGTGTTCTTTAAACTAACAGAATCGGTCGATTGAAATTAAATCTTTCAACATTATTGAGGATTGAGGGAGCAAGTCTTGAGTATATGGTAATTTTCATAATTTATTTCTTGTTATATGTTTCGAATATGTCATGTTTTGAAATTTAGATGAAATATTTGAGAATCTCTGTTGACACTGGCATAAGATCGCATAGGACTTGGAGATATAGGTCTATTATGGCTTGTCTTTGTAGATATGGTAGGCACCTGTTCTCGACTCATAAAATGGGCCTTTAATGTGTAATCTCTTTGGCCAATGCTTGTGTAATTAAACTGTCATAGTTGATTTTTAGCTATTCTTGTGCATGATAAAACATCATTTGATAATTCCCATTTGTTGATTGGCTTTTCAAACAGCCTAATCTAAATACTTGGACATGAATTTGGTAATCTATCCTTATGTCACTTGAATTCCATTGCAACTAGGAAGCAAGATATGTCACAAAAGACATCTTTCAGTGCATCTTCTGTATGTGTGCTAATTCTTGTGTTCTTTGCTTATTATCTATACTATTTATGGGAGGATTGCTCCTTTGTCATATGAGTTTGCATTATGTAATGGAAAAGGTAGATGATCTTCTTATTGAATGATATTTTCGCTACATAGTCACCAGTCTCCATTGTTTTTACTGAAGTATTAGCGTCAGTCACAGAGGGGTTAATGTCAGATGTAAGTTAATTGTAATATATATTAACATGTTTTCATACTTTAGTCCACGTGGATTCCATATTAGATACCACGGTTGTGGATTAAGTTTAAATTTAATGTCATATAAGCTTTTTACATTTAGAGCCTTATGGGGATGTTCTGTAGTGCCAACTTGATACAACTCTCAAAGAAACGTTATATGAAGTTATTAACATATTTTATGGTCCCTATGTTCTTACATGGAACAAGTAGTTATATTATACATTCATGTTTCATCATGGTATTAAAACTTTTTGATGATCAGTAGAATGGTGATCGGATATAAGATCAAGACCCAGTGTTTTTTTGTCCAATTTCCTTGTCAGCATTGACAAATGAGTACCAATTTTCATACTTTATAGATGACAATATCCTTTAGGAAAAATAGATAGTTTTTTTGTATCTTTTGTTGTTTGGCTACTTCTATGTTTCTTTTTTTTTGAATAAAAAGAAAAAATTTCTTAAAAGAATCATAACTGTTACTCCAGGACGAGGAAGGTAAGAGTTGAGGGGCATTGAATTGCTGTAGGGTATGGAAGGATAGTCCTGCGTGGATTGGGGACAATTCTAAAGCAAAATGTGAGGAGGCAAAGAGCAATTATTGGATTTTTTTATCTCATGGAAACATGTATTTACTATGGGATGTTATAAATCAAAATATTCATTAAAACAAATTTTTATGGATGTCTTTTCCTTAAGATCTACAACTCTAATGTAACATCAGATTCCAATGAAATGGTGTGGACATGAGATGTATCCAGACAGGCCTTTAAAATTGTTTTGATGAGACAAATGCTGGAAGCTTGTCACTTTTAAGAACAAAAATGTGGCTGATAGTTAGCTTATTAGTTTGATCAGTCAATCCTTGATTAGAAGATATCTTCATCAAATGAGTAGGTGAAATTGCAAATACAAACTCTACTTTGTTTCTGAATCAATTGGATTTTCAATGTTGGATCACAAGGGCCTTATTAAGAGAGTCCTTGGGCATCTAATGGAAAAATTGATCTGTGAGACTTAATAGTGCTTCCTATCAAGTACTATCGATGGTAATATGACGAGTTAAAAAAAGATGCACATGTATCATGGAACCCCAATATAGATGCTGATAGTTTTTTGGGGTTATTTATGATTTCTCTAAAATTTGGATCAGATGTAAATACATCTTTAATTGTATGCTGCAGTGGCAACCTACTGATAATAGGTGGACTTAATAACAAAAGAGAGTGAAAAGAGGAAGAAGTTTTCACGGAAAAAACGATGAAGAAGATGGGGAAATTTGTAGATTTAGAGGGAAAGAAGGGAGAAAAGGGATACCTATGGCTCCAAGAAGAATAAAAGTTTTGAATTATTTCCCATTCACAATTTATATAATAGTATATGCCTTTGTTTTTAATAACAAATCCCAGCAAAACTTGCAAAGCAAAGGGGTAATTATTGAGTTATGGTCCTGAGAAGTCGGGGTCTTGGGAGAGGCCTTAGGGACAGACCTAACTTTTGGTCTCTCTTTTTTATTTTGGGTACAAAATGACAGCCCCAGGACTCAAAACTGCACCACTGCGCTTGTCAGCCCAAGCCTTCAAGGCTCTAACCATTGCACCAAGCAGTGGCCCCTCCAGCAAAATCTGTATGGAAGAGATTCCAAAATACCATTCATGGTGGTTGACCATTTACTTCAAAATAAAGTCAACTAGAAATGAGTTGATCCATTTACTCTGCATTAAATTTGCAGCCAAATGCAGCATAAGAGGTATAGAAGAGAGGAGAGAACTCAAGTGTGGAGGAGCCTGCAGATGCCTGTTATGATGGGAGAGGCAGATGCCCCTTTGAGCAATCCTCCTCCCTTATGTTGTACGACCAGCTTGTTATGTGGGTGCTGGCATCTTATTTGTTTGTATATGCAGTACATAAATTCTGGCTACGAAAATACTAGGCTAATACTCTGTGCATCTTAGATCATTTAATCTCCACAACCTAAAAAACCAATGAGGCAAAGATAAAAACAAAATAACTACTTTGACGTATATATGTGATTACGGCTCCTTGAATCTGCATGTGTCATGCACTTTCATTATGTGTTTCTTAACCTTGTGCTAAGCTTTGTAGTCTTCAACAGATTTTATTCTAGTTATACACCCAAAATGTCTTCTTCACTACACAATGTCATTGTTGGTGCTAACATATTTCTTCATGCCTGTTGGAGAGCCTTCTGCATCCATGGATGCAATGTTGCCAGATCATAATCATGACCATCCAGCCTTGTCTTTTATTACTGGTGAAGATGTAGATGTCATAGAATATAATCTGCTTGATCTTCCCATGGCAGAGACAAGGAAATTCTAATATTGAATAGGACCATAGAGATTTCATATTGCACTAAAAGGCGCACAGGCATGCCATTTTAACATGACAAAGGCATTGAGCATCATTTCTACCTATTAATAATGCTGTCTTTCATGCATGTTCTGCTAAATTCATTATCTCTCCAGCCAAAGTTTACAATGCCGCTAATTGACATAATGCTTGCCATCTTCCTCAAAATACCACTTTCATTTTCATTAGTGCTACTTTCTGGATGATGCTGCAGCACTACAAAGCTATAAAATATATTGTAATGGTGAATAACTTTGTTGAACTGTAGTCCAATATCATAGCAAGTGCTTTAAATTTGTTTCTTAAGGAAGATTCTTGTTATCTGATTGGTGCAGGTTCTACAGTGAACTCAGTATTATCTCTCAATTAGATAATGAAGTCTATAGTATACGGTCTGCTTTCTACGTTAGCTCCTCTTCACTATGATAACCTCACATACTATCGCAAGCAATCCTTAACGATACTTAATAGATTTTCTGTTCAATATAAAAGATTTCATTCTCTTGTGGGGAAAGATCCAGTTCATTTGGGAAAGAGAATGGTTGATCGACGTTATCTTCCTCCTTGGTTCAGGTGAAGATGCTTAGGATGCTTCCAGATTACACATGTTGTGATGAACATTCTAGGATACATTAAGCTCACTTGAAGCATGATTCCTCTGTTTTGCAGTGTTGCTCCAATGATGGATTGGACAGACAATCATTATAGGACTCTTGCTCGACTCATATCAAAACACGCATGGATTTACACAGAAATGGTTGTGGCGGAAACCATCGTTCATCAAGGGGACAACCTGGTCAGAAACCTACAAGTTTGATGAGTTCTTTTCTATAATTAGCATATCTAATATTAATAGTGTCATGCTAATTTATATGTAGTTCTTCATAGAACACTGGAAAACTAAGTAAAATATTATTATTTATATAATAATGCAATTTACAGAAGCCGCACATCTATGCGTAGCTATGATATTTGATGCTTTGATACATGATAAACTTAGATGTTAAGGCTTTAGATGCTAAGACTTCAGTGACATAAGTTTACGCATCTTTGATCATGATATGTTGTTTCAGTGTGTATCACCCCATATCGAGCATATCGTATTGGTACCTAATTGAGACTCGGTACAACATCTCAATGCATTAAATTGATTTACATATAGGACGTACCGATATTGTATAAGTTAAGGTTTTACATCTCATGGAACAGATTGTCTTGATTTTTTCATGAAAAGGGATGCGCTGCCATTCTGTCCCATCTCGACGACACTTGGACAGCAACCTATCGTGATGTTCCTTGAGACGTCCCATTGAAACGTAAAATCTTGGTACTAGTGGGGTGTTAATACGAGATTCAATACTGAAATGACAAACCTTTTCTTTGATTACTTGCTATATATTTTAATATGGTTTGAAATACCAATACCAAACATATGCTATTTTTTTCATCAGAATAAGTATGATATTCATGTGGTACTAGTACTAATGGCAAGTACCAAAATAGTCAGCATCAAAAGAAATGAAAAACAATTAGTGCCAATTGATATGATTGCTCTGGTATGATTGGTATAGACTGGTATGGTCTACATATACGAGTAAAGATGGTTTTGACATCTTGAGATGGTACAATAGCAATAGTATTTTCATGTTCTGGTGGTTTTTTAATCTATGGTTGAAAATATTTTACCAATGAGTGTTTGCATGATGACTACATCCCTTTTTCTGTTGGATCAAAGATCACATCCACAGTATAAGGTATGATACTCAACAAACATTCTATACTTGATATACTTACTCAGAAATTCTTATAGTAATTGATGTTTGGAGTAATTCATGACACATTATTGTCTGTTATAATGGGGAATAAGAGAGAGGTGTCAATTATCTCACAAATAAAAGATATCTGAATGCAGTAATGACAAACACCACTACCCTACTGATGTAGCCTATTCACCAGTCCTTCAATTTAACCTTTGCTCGCCATATCCTAGACCCAACCTACTAGAAGACAGCAGAGTAAATGCAATTCACTTGCAGTATATTTATGAAATCATGACATTGCATTCGCATTGATCTTAGTCTATGTGCATTTTTGGTTGATAAACTAAATTCTGTGATACAATTTGTAGTGGAAACTTATCATTTTGCTAGTTAGGGTGCCATGCTAAACTAAAAGTAAGTCTATGAACATATATTTTACTATTTAATGTATTTTTATTTGTTATGTGTATTATTCAGTTTTTATTTTTTTTAATATAATTTTCATAGGTAGGCTACCTTCTATAAGCATTACCAGTCTCCTAGCTGCTTCATAGCTCATCCATCTTTTCAGATCACTACTTCCTTAACCTACCAGGACCAAAACATTGGATGGTAGGTTGACAAGGGTATTAGCCATTCAATTGCTTGCATCTGCCAAAAGCTCCATGAGTATCCAGTGATTATGACAATTATGTTTGGAATGTAATGAGCACATTGATTATTGAATTCATGGACCAAGATTGCCAAGGAATAGAGGCCACCATAATGAAGTGTATAATATCTTTTTGAAATGAGGACATATGCTAGATGGAAGGGGCCTGGGGTTTTCAGTTACTAGGTTTTAACTGTGTAACTTAAGTCAGTAAATAAAGCAGGAACCAGATATAGACCGATACTAAAATTATGTTTCTGTTTTCTGCACCATCATCATTTCCTGCTATAATGTTAGTTTTGCCTGCAACCTTAACTTTATCTTTGGCAAGTGGTAACAACATCTTATAGTTGGGAAAAGGCTTAGATGAGTTGAGTTGAGTTGAGAAGTGGTAACAACATCTTGCCTTAATGGCCTTGACTATGCTGTCAATGATTATTATGCTCAAGAGCCTGCTGCCCAGCTGTATCTCTTTTGCATCAGCCCCATCATGCTCGACCCGGACAATCAAGCATGACCATTCACTGGCTTCAGGTTCTACACCCTCTTTGTTTGCATTTGCCTTTGAAGGATCCCTCCTCATCAACTTATCTAGGTTATCCCTTCCCTCTCCTCATGATCTCCGAGTTGTCTCTTGTCCCACCTTCTCTTTTGATCCAATTGGTAGACTTCCATAGTTCCACTATGGTCTTGAGTTCTAACAAATAGTTGATTATGCTTCAGAGAGGAAATGCTTAGTTTCGGATGTTGCTGCAAATCTTTATGTTATTTTTATTTTAAATTAACAGAATTAATTAATGAAAAGGAACATCTTGATGAGAAATATTACCATGGAAGGCCTTTGAGGTGATGTTTCTGCATGATCTTCAGTGTTGGTATATTTCTTTCAACTCCAGCATTCTTCTTTTATTGATGGGCATTATTTGCTTGTGCTAATGAAAGTGATGGTTGAATGCCTAATGGGCATTTGTTAGGACTTTTTGCTTAGTAGTTTTGAATTGATTATTGAGGCTTCAATAGTCTTTATTATATGATTTTATTTTATTTGAATATTAATAAGAGTGCTAAGAAGGAGCATTATTCACTCCAAGGATGGCACATCAAAGTCGTTGGTTTGCGCTACTTTTCTAGTTTCCATGGTAAAGAAATATCTATACTTTTAAAAATTATAACATTAATTGGGCAAGTTTCTGCATGTGGTTTTAGTGGTTAGTAAATAATTATAAAATTACTTTTCATTTCTACTCAAATTTCATTCATTTTGAAGGGTATTATTGGTGGTGTTTGATTTGTTTAAGTAATAGTTTCTTTTGGTGTATTTTCGCTAAAGAAATTTAGGGTTATAATGAAGCATCCACTTTCCTTGGGTATTTGTTATCTTGGTTTGATGAAACCATTTATTTTTTTCATTATTTCAACTTACATCTAGATTTTCTTAGACCAAATAAATTATTGCTATGGGGTTGCATTTATTTTTTCTTTTCCTACCACGTATAGATATAACTCATCAAATTATTGTTACATCCTTTTAGAAACAATATGATAAGGTTAATGTCCAATTCATATTCATATCTGTTTAAAATGAATGTGGAAATGACTCGTATCCAATTTGTAGTTACATCCATTTAGAAGAATTTGAACGCAAATTTTAGCATCGATCAGATTTTCTCATCTGGCAATGCACTGGCTTAGCAATGATGTAGTATGTACCATTCTATTTCTTGACATGTTTGGCCTGCAATGGATCACTCCACTCAAAGCAATGGCGCGCAGCCTATATTTTTCTAGCGTTGCATTGCGGCGAGGCACTGGCATGTTGCATGTTGCCACATCATGCATGCCATCAGCCACTTTGATCCATGAATTTTAGTATCTGATTGATATTTGTATTGTATACATTCCATTGAATAAGATAGAATATGAATATGGAGGAACCTCTATCTTATTTATTTTCATCTCTAGCTAGCGAGATCCATATTGTTATTCTTCATACAACTTTGCATTTTTTGAGGTCTAGTAACACAAAGTTCTCTTGTTTTGATTAAAAAAGGTACCTCGACATTTGGACATCAAACAAAATTTATGCTCATATTTTGCTTAAAATTTTCAGGATAGATTCTTGGCATTTTCTCCAGAGCAGCACCCAATTGTTCTACAAATTGGTGGGAGTAATTTGGAGAACCTAGCTAAGGCAGCTGAACTTGCAAATGCTTACTCTTTTGATGAAATTAATCTAAAGTTCATATCAAACTTCTTCCTTTATTTTTCATACATTATGAACCTTTTCCTTACATATGATCCTGATTTTTTTTAAAAAAATAACTGCATCAGCTGCGGATGCCCTAGTGGAAAAGTTGCAGGTCATGGTTGCTTTGGCGCACGTTTAATGTTTGACCCAAAGGTTTGATAGCCAATGCTTATGGAAACTGAAGTTCAGTGAAAGTAAAGCTGTTTCTTCTTCTTTTTACTGATTGTTATCACTTTTTTTTTTTTTCTGCACAAGTGAAGTTTGTTGCGGATGCTATGTCAGCCATTGCTGCCAATTGTGATGTTCCTGTCAGTGTGAAATGCAGAATAGGAGTAGATGATCATGATTCTTATGACGAACTCTGTGAGAAACTTTCTTTCTTCCCTTTTTCTTTATCCTTTTTATAAACAATCACATTCCCAATCCAATGCTGAATGCTTGAAGAAAGACACTCATAAGCCAAATATATATGAATTGCAGAAATTTCTGGGGTCACTGCAATTAAGCTCTTCAATAATAGTTTGTGCGATCTTTGCAAAATAGTTCATTTTTCTTAGTAGTCGAAGTACAATTTTCTCTACAAACTTACTATAGTTCTTTACATGTATTATGTCATCTGGCTGCTTGCTTTTTGTTTGCTATATTGTTAAGTAGCCAAAGCTTTGTAAAGGATGTTCTTTTGCCTATCAATAAAGTGGAATATAATAATCATCTGTAAAGGTATATATTTATTTCAGCAGACTTGGTTGAGATCAATACATATTCTCATAATTTTATCCAATGCGTAACTATGTAGCATGGTAAAAGCCAAAGCTGTAGTTTTCTGCAAGATTATATATCGATGTGCATGCTGAGGTCTTATATGTATATATGTATGTATGCATGTGTGTGTGTGTGCATATATGTATGTATGTATGTATGTATATGTGCATGTGTAAACTGAGATGCTATTGTTCTTGTTTGCACATCTTAAGGCTATTAGGCTTTGATGGTGGAAAGGTTCTAATATACTCTTGTATATTTTCTCAATTATGTTAATTTGTTCATGAAGAAAGGTGTTCTCATTATTTTTCCAATGAAAACAATGTTTGCCTGGTTGGTTGAGTTAGTCATCCTTGTTGAGAAGTCAAATTGTATGATTTTTTTCTAGCCTCCCTGTCATTGAGTTAGTGCCTGATTCAATTCTTCTGTAACTGTACCTCACAATGTTACATCAGCTTGCCAGACGAATTTTTTTATATCTCATCATGCATGGTATGATTTCTTTTTTCCAGGTGATTTTGTTTATACAATTGTTTCTAACTCACCAACTAGGCATTTTATTATTCATGCACGGAAGGCATTGCTCAATGGCCTTAGTCCTGCTGCAAATCGGAAGGTTCCTCCTCTAAAGTATGTCTATATAAATGGTAGTAATTTTAATCTCAGCATGGTTTACATCTTGATTGGGGGGACATTACTGTGTTCCTTACTGTTGTCAACTACTGATTGCATTTATTCTGTTTGTTAAGCTAGTAGTGCTTACTAGTGAGATATTTACCTATTATGAAGTGTAGTCTATGACTCACAGAGCACGACTAGGTCTTTAGCACTTTGATGTACACTATTTTTAATGTTTTTACTTGATCTAGTGCTTTGTCACCTGAAGTGCAAGTGAGTCCAGGAGCGGATTTGAGTTCGATTGCAGGGGAGTGGGTCTCCCAAAAACATTTAGAACGAGGAGCACTTAGGAAGCATGTATGGGACAGTTTCTTGAGACAGTCCGAAAATGGGTTTTCCCAACACAGAAGAGAGCACAAACAAGGCAGCTAGAGGAAGAGAGATTCACTATCAGCAGGGCAAGATCTTGATTTCCAATCACCTTGGATAGAAGTGTCCTGCTACAAAGATTTAACACATTAGTCTTCTACTTTTATGATAGTTATTCTTGGAAATTATTTTTCATTTAATGAAAATCTCAAATTACTTGTTACTCTGGAGATTCAACCATAATACATTAGTGTGATCTCCCTCAAAACTGTTTTTGTGATGACATTATATGCTATTGCACTTAGAGCAGCTGCCATAGGCTGCTAGGATGTCATATGCAAATCCATCTAGCATTAAAAAGCTTTGTCTTAATGGAAATTGCATGGTGAAACCCTTAGTTACATGAAGACGGGAGTGGGTGCAGGAGCAAATTTGAGTCTAGGTGCAAGGGAGTGGGTCTCTTCAGGGCATGCTTGGCATTACTTAAAGATTGTGCTTTGTGACTTTTAAAGTAAAAGCCAAGAGGGCATTTTCCAAAAAAATAACATTATATGGAAAGTACTTCTACAAGAAGAGAAGTCAAAAAGGTACCATAGGAGAAGCTAAAAAGGCTAACTTTTGGCTTCTCCTCCTCTTTTTATAAAGGAGAACCGACACCATACATCCCCTATGGAAGTGGGTGGGGAATTTTTCTAAGAGTTTCTGAAGTTGGTGCAGTGGCTTTAATGGCAATTTCCTGCTAGTACAAGCTAAAGATGGTACCTACATTCAATTTTAAATATGATGCCATATATTTAAGGACTTTAACCTGATGTACCAGTCTCTGAATATGTAAATAATAACCCATCCAGAATGCAGACAACCTAATCAAGCATTAGGAACTTATTGCTAGGCTACAGTTGGCATTGCAAAATTGTGAAACTGATAAAATCTTCATCATCTTGCTAGTCTCCTTTCTTGTAGTAATTTATTAGGTTGGCTTCTCATTGCTTTTTATATGAGGAGGATTTAAAGCTTATTTTTTAAAATTGAGAGGATGTTCCTGGTAATCAGATATCGGAGAAGTTTTGTGGATATATATGGTCATATGCATTGAACCTTCCGATCAGTCTAAGAATTTTATATCCAAACTCTATTCAAGTATTTCTTTCATTCAGATTTAACACATAATTATGTATGTTTTCTTGGATCTTTTCTAGTGTCTAATTATCTTTGAGATTTTTGTGTAAGATATTCATTTTATTAGATTAGTTAAGATGGTGAGTACCCCATTTAAGTTGGGGTTATGAATTCATTTGAACTAAAAGCCATGAAGTAAGGTGCCTAACTGAATGAGGCATAGTTATTTAACAGACTTGTGATATTAGAGTTGAATTATGTTAAAGAGCAGTTACATATTTCATATATTTTCTTCTATCATAGATCAGTATGCAACATAGGTTTTAAATTTATTTTTTCAGGATATATGTATATATGAATGTATGGGTGTTTAGTGTCTACACATACATAAATGCATGTACGCATAAATTCTTTGGGAACAAGGGCTATCTTATAATGGACCTTCTTTTCTCTCCAGATATGAGTACTACTTTGGTTTGTTGCGAGACTTCCCAGAAATACAGTTTACTATAAACGGAGGCATCACTGGCATCGATCAGGTAAATCTGAACCACTCTAATTGCCAGTTTCTAGTGTCCTGAAATAGAGATGACGTAATATCAAACTAGAGTTAGCTATTTTGAATTGGATCTTTGGCATATAGTTTGTGTCAGAAAGATTGCTGCAGATCTTTACATGGAACATTGCTCAATTTGTGGTAGATGCTTTCACTATATGTTGTTTGTTCATTGCATTATTAATAAGTAAGGTTCCATATGATACTGCTTCACTCTCAGGTCCATTTCTTCTTTAAATGATACAACCCTTTGGACTGGCAACTCTCATCTAACACTTTCATATCATAAGGACACATGTCTTGCTGTTCACACTAATCAAATTGTACCTGATGCCAGTCTACAAATTTAAGCCATGCATCTCATGTTGCTTCCTTATCCTTTTTGCTTGCTCTAATATTTGTCCTTTTGCTACCTTATTTTATCTGTAATCACCTTAATCTATCTATGCACGTGAACATAGCCACCCCTGTGATGCTTTAATCAATTTAGTTTTTTATGTGATGTTCGGTTGTTTCATTTTCCCCTTTTCACCAGAGCGTGTTAGTTGTTGACAATCATTGTTGAGGAAACTATTTTGAAAACTATTTGCTAGCATCCTTAGCTGGATTTTAGTGACTAAATCTGAAGCTTTTCTATTTTCCCTTGGTTGCGCCAACATTAGACGTACAGTGTTAGTAGAGTTGCATTTTTCTTCCTCTTAATTTCTTTTTTTCCCTATGCAGTCAAAATAAAATATTGAGTTACTAGAACAGCTTTTTGCAGCCTTGAGAGTTAATAAGCTTTGTATATCTGGTTAGAATGGTCCACTAAATTTTCTATATAGTCTTCTATGAAGTCTTTCAGCCAAGTATTCATGGATTGTAAATGGATCCTTTTTGTCTTGAAACTTATAACAGGTAAATGCGGCCCGAAGACAAGGAGCCCATGGGGTCATGGTTGGCCGTGCTGCCTATAATAAGTATGAAAATTTGATGCCATTGCACAATGTTCTTTTCCTTTGGATTTTTTTTTTCTTTTTCTTTTTTTGTTAACTCCATAATTTTGATGGGAACCTCTGCATGACACATCAGTTTTACAGCTGATGATTGCATTTACATCTTACCATCCAGTGGAGAGCTGAAGTTTCATGTTAGCTGGTTACTAGAACTTGGAAAATGAACTATAAGAATTGATATTCCCTATTCATCTTCTAGCATAGATCATTTAGTGCATCAACATTCTGGAATACTAAGAGTACCTATTTTCTATTTGTGCATGTGATTACTAGTGAATGAATGGGTCAGAGTAGAGTATGCAACACATAGAAGCATATGCTTCAATTTAACCTATTATCACCATATTCGTGCTGATTTCTTGTTGTGATGTTCCTTTTTTTTCCTTAAAGCAATAACTAACACATCCAACATCTGCAGCCCATGGTCCACTCTGGGACATGTTGATAGTGCAGTATATGGTGTTCCTACTTTTAGTCTCTCACGTCGCCAGGTTTGATAACGATTTCAATGACTTGATGTTAGAATCTTAGTGTTTGCCTCTTTCTGACAGTATTCTACTTGATTTAGATCCTTGAAAAGTATCAGATATATGGTGATTCAGTTTTAGGAAAATATGGACCTGGCAAACCGAGTATTAGACATCTCGTCAAGGTTTGTAGATATTTCTTTTTTTTATATTAATTCTTAAAATTTATCTGCAATAAACTTATGTGTTACTTCATGTTGTGAATTGGATCTGTGTTGATGCTAGTGTACCTTCTCAAGAGTGGAAAAACATAGCAACAACCTGTCAAAGTTGAATAAGCCTTGCTCATTTCATACTAATTTTTAATTAGCTATACTGCTCTGGTATTGTTTATATTGAAGCATTAACATCCTTCTTGTTCTGTTGCTTCACTAAGGATATTCTAATTTCATTAAAAATGGCTCTGCTTAAGCACAATAATGTGCATACAGACTAGTCCTATAATTTTCTTTTCAAGGTTTGATTGGCTTCTTAATACAATTTGATAAGTCCTTTTTTATTTGATGAAAAATTCTTGTTGACTACAATAATAACCCATAAAAATAACCATGAACTTCAAGCCTTACTGCATTTTATAGGGGACTGTCCTTTTGATGGGCAACTCTCCATGTTCTACAATGGACCGTAAACCATTTTCAGCGGGAAGCTTCTGAAAAGTGGTATCCATTAGGGAAGTGTTGCTGATCTGTTTGTACGGTGAAAGATTACCTTCCAGAACTTCTCATTTCCAACAAATTGTATGCGTACAATGGTAAAGTTATCCATTTTTATGTCAACCATGGCAGCAATCTGAACCGTCTGTAGTAAAGAAGGCCACATGCTACTACTTGGCACAAAATAAATGTATTCAAAGATAACATGTTGTTTGCTTACTATTCCTTTATGTGAACTGAATCTCTTTAAGTAATGAAAACCATAAACTGTTGATATGGTTGAATTTTAAAGTTAAAACACATTTGATCCATTTCTGCAGGATGGATGACCCATGGCTTGGGGACCATGCATAATGTGAACCACTTCTATCTCCCATGCCATGTTCACCGCTAGATTGTCTCTTTTTTTTTTTTTTTGCTTGGGGGGGGGGGGGGGGGGGGGGGGGAGGCGTGCACCAGTCCCCCTAGATTTTGTCAATTATGTGAAGCATAGGTGAAAAACTGTTAAGCCATAATGACAAATTGCTAAGAGGTAATAAGGTTGAATAGCTGGTGCACAAGCAACTAGTTGGTGCATTTACCTGAACCCATGAAAACATTGTCTAGAGCACATCCTTCAATTGAAGCTATGAGATATTAGTTTAAGTGATACACATTTGACATTGCATGTGGAATGGAACAGTCTGCTTGTTATATTATGGAAGAATCCACTGCATCCACTTCTTTTTGCAACTTAAAAAAATAATATTTTAATTACAGAATTAACAAAAAATCTATGTATGATACTTGAGAGATTATCGGCCTTTGATACTTCTCATACTCTTTTGTTGGATGTGTTCATGATTTTCGGTTTATTGATGACCAGGTTCTTACCCACTGCAACCATCAAATATTCAGTATTTCAGTGCCTTTGGGCCATATTTGCCTATAAACAAATGTAGAACTAGTCCATTATCATATAAAACCTACCATGGTATCTCTATTTTAGAAACTTTAATTTATAAAGCTGAACCTGTTCGGTATCATAATGGTCAAACTGATTTTGATAACTAGTATCTGTGCAGTTATCAATGATGTGAAAATTTCATACTATGTCACTTGTCTTTCCCCCTCCCCCAGATGAGAGCTATATGTTCGTTTTAACTTTGATGCAGCCATTGCTGAACCTATTTCATTCAGAACCTGGAAATGGCTTGTGGAAACGCAAGGCTGACACTGCATTGCGCCACTGCAAGGTATGCTGGAAAATATCTTGTCCAAATTGTATTTTAGTATAATCATAAATTTATGTTTGTGTGTATACGCGCATAAACCTCACACGACTCACAAATATCCTCCTAAAGTGGAGAATGTCATGAGCCTTTCACATCTGAGGTTCACATCATATAGAATAATGTGAATCTCACATGCCATATCATGTAAGTTTTCCAATAATTTAAGGGAGTAATTTTGGTGGGCCACGAGTTCATTCAGAACCTCTTCCTTTTTTCCCTCAAATCTCTCAATGCTTGCGGTGGTTGTGGTTTGGTAATTGCTATTGACTGGTTTTCTGTGACCAGGAAGTCATATTGTGCTCGAGCACTAATATCTTTCTGTGGATCTTTGGACTGCAGACAATCGAGTCTTTTCTTGAAGAGACCTTGGATGCATTTCCTGACTCTGTTTTGGATTCAACCCTTGCCAGAAGCCCATCAGATTGTGAAGGGAATTTTGCTGATATTGATGGTGTGATACCTCCACCATATAAATCAAGTTTACAGCAGTCAGTGAGTGTTGATGATCCTATAAAATTATCAGCTTGTCTGTGCATGTCAAATTGAACCTTCGATCCATGTGAAATCTCAGGCGTGTATTTGTATATTATGTTTTATATAATCATTTGAAATGTTGGCAAAGGTGTAAACAAAATTGTATTCTGGACACATTTTCGTACGTCTTCATTTAGGCCTTTTTTAGATTGGTTGCTGAAATACCTTTTTAAGTGGCTGTTTTTTAGCTGCTATATGCGATAGCTGTTGGCCAATCCTAAACATGCCCTTTTAAGTGGCTGTTTTTTAGCTGCTATATGCGATAGCTGTTGGCCAATCCTAAACATGCCCCTTATATGGTGCAATATCATTAGGAAATCTGGCCAACGGATCAAATTTGAGAAAAAGGTGTAGCTTTGTTCATAGGAGCTCCTCAGTTTGGTTGTCTCCTAATTGAATTATTGAAGATAGGAAGGTGGGTGCCAAGCGCATTATTATATTATACCATCATACAACATCTTAGCAAATATGAAGCATCTTATAGGAACCTTTTGGGTAGAATTAAAGCCCATTGGTTCAATGTTAGAGTTGAAGTTGGAATTAGAATCAAATTTTATTGGAATCTCTCATTTTTATTCATATAAAAATTGGAATCAGAATCGAATTTGATTCTTAATTTATTGTTTGGTTAAATCAGTGTTCGTTTGGATTTGTAGTTTTCCTTGCTGACCAAAAATTTCAAAATTTAAATATTTTTAATTTCTTTGTGTACTTAATTTATTATTTATTTACGAATAAATAAACCTAAAGGTTAATAAATAAAGAAATATCAGAATAAACTATTTATCTTTTTTTTTTTTATAAAGACGGGCGATCACACTAGTCTAGTATGAGTCAGTCCAGATACATCAGATTGTAAAATTTGTAACAACACAGGGGGACATGGTTCACCTATCGTCCATATCCTATATCCTACATGCTGAGCCACGGCCGTCGCTGCCCAGTCAACTGCTGTGTTGGCTTCACGGAAAATATGACGAATTTGGGCAGTAGCCACCTCCTGAAGCATGGTCCAAATATCTCTCAAGATCGGATTGGTGGATACATCATGAGCACTCTCTTTCCTCATCCACTGTATGACAGTCATAGAGTCTCCCTCAATAACAAGCCTCTGAGCTCAAAGAGTCTGCAACGCATAAGAAATACCTGCCCATGCAGCGCAAAGCTAAGACATGGGAACAGAGAAGTCCAGAGAGCCAAATCCACCCGCCGCAATCATATTGCCCTGTGGACCGCGTATGATGAAGGCCGAACCAGCTAGTCTGCCGCGAACACTCCCATCAAAGTTGATTTTGATAAACCCTGGAGGAGGGGTCTCCAGGAAATAAATATCGTACGACGGTTCGCTGCCGAAGCAGCAGGGGAACCCCAGAGGCCAGAGGTGTCAAAACCAACTGAATGAAGAGCACGGGCACAATCCGCGGACAATGATCTGATTTTCCTCATAAGCTGATGTGAAGAAATACAGTCCTCCGCAAAATAATCTGGTTCCTTGATAGCTAAATCTGGTATGCCGTGATCGCCCAAAGACCACGTATGTGCTGAGGAGTCATCCGGAGATCCTGGAGAAAGATAGGACGAGGAGAACCGTAGACATCCACTCTATACTCATAGCCCATCAAATGCCAAATCCATCTAGCTCTAGGGCATTTGAATATAGCATGATCGGTAGTCTCGTCCTCCATACCGCACAAGGGACAGGTCGACTGGATAGGGAGACCCCTACGGGAGAGCATAGCACTCGTCGGTAGGCAGTCCCAAAGAAGCTTTCAGATAAAAAGCTGAACCCTAGGAAGAGTGGGAAGCATCCATATCCATGCAGCATCCTTCGTTTCTTGAGCCCGAGGCCTAAATATCTTGACAAGATCCCTGAGAGGGGCCCTAGGGAGGGAGGATCTCTGCCAAAGCCTCACATTTGCGGAGGGACAAGAGATAAGAGGGATCGATAGAATCCGCTGAGATAGATCCTCACCAAATAGACTAGTCACCATGGGGGTATTCCAAGAGGGGGGGGACTGATGAAATCAAATCCTTAACCCTCGTATCAGTAGGAATATTAGTGCTAAAAAATGAGGGCCACCGAGACAGAGGAAGCTCAGAAATCCACGTATCCTGAATGGCATCTATAGAGTGACCATCACCAACCATCCAAGAGATATTCTTCCGAATAGAGTCGCCAACCTGGCACACCTCCTTCCAAAAGGAGGAACTACCCCTGGGCGACGAAATGAGCTCTTCTGGCTTCTAATCACCATATCTTGCACGCATGACCGAGCTCTAGAGACAGTGCGGCTCCAGAAGGAAGCGAGAAGCATGTTTGGCCAGTAAAGCTTGGCGCCTAACCACCAAGGATTGGATCCCGAGACCCCCTTCATGAATAGGCATACAGATTTTGTCCCAAGAAAGAAGATGAATACCATGCCCGTCTTGCATAGAAGCTCATAAAAAATCTCTGAACCATCTCTCAAACCTCCTCAAGCAAGTAGTCGGGATGGCCGTATTCGACAACATATAGAGCGGAAGGGAAGAGAGAACCGACCGAATAATGGTGATCCGAGCCATCATAGAAAGATTAGTGACATGCCAACCGTCGATACGCTGACGGACCCGCCTCTCGAGGTCCACAAAATCAGAGCATCGAGGACGTCTGCCAGTCATGGGGATCCCCAAATACATAAAACGATCAGTCTGAGTAGTGATACCCAACCGATCAATGATAGCTTCACTGGTGAGTCTGGGAGTCTTCGGACTGAAGCAGATAGAAGACTTCTGAAGATTGACCTTCTGGCCCAAGCCTGACAATAGCACTGAATAATGGAATCAAAGGAAGCCGCATTTTAGTAGAGGCCTGACCCAGAAGTATACAATCATCAGCAAATAAAAGATGAGAGATGGAAAGACCCGCATCCCCCACGCTAAAAGGGACAATCCTCTGATTGTACTGAGCCTGATGGAGAGCTCGAGAGAGATCATCCGCAGCCAAGATGAACAGAAGGGGAGATAAAGGGCATCCCTGACGTAATCCAACCGAAGACTAGAAAAACTCAGTCGGGCTCCCATTGATGATCAATGAAAAGGAAGGCCTCTGGATGCAAGCCATAACCCATTCAGTAAAGCTCTCATCAAAACAAACACCTGAAGAGAACGATACAAGAAGTTCCAGCTCAGTCTATCATAAGCCCTTTCCATATCAAGCTTAATGGCCATAAGACACCGTCTCGCAGGGGCTCTATGAAGGTCGTGCATAAACTCCTGAGTGATAAGGATATTATCCGAGATAGATCGTCCTCTGATAAATGCCCCTTGTTCCTCAGAAATAATACGGGGGATCACAGCACAGAGACGAGAAGCTAGGAGACGGGCACAAACCTTGTACATAGTAGTACATAGGCTAATCGGTCTAAAGTGCTGAGGTAGAGAAGCATCCGGGCGTTTAGGCACAAGGGTAATAAGTGTGTGATTCCAATCCTCAGGAATATGCTTAGATTGGAAACATTTTGGATAGCCTGAACCATTTCCAACGATATCCCAATAATGACGGAAAAAGAAGGGCGGAAACCCATCCGGCCCAAGAGCCTTATCCGGACCAAGTTCCCAAAGAGCCTGACGAACCTCCTCGCACAAATAGGCCTGACTAGCAAGGCGTTATCCGAAGAGGATACCTTCGGGTATCAGAAACCTGAGTAATCGGAACCCCGTCGCCCAAACTTTCAGACCATCTTGATTGGAAGAAATGAAGAAGCTGAGAATGAATATGGTGAATATCCTCCTAATAATTCCCCTCAACATCCACTAACCGCCGGATTCTGTTGGCTGCCCGCCGCTTCAGAGTAGCCTGATGGAAGAATCTGGTATTACGATCCCCTTCACGGATCCACTGAACCCTGGATCGCTGCCTCCAATATAACTCTTGCTATCGAAGAAGGGAGTGATGACGAGCAAGATTCTCTCGCAACAGGGAGAGATCAGAGTCCAATAGAAATCCGTCGAGGTCCTCCTTCGACTGAATGGCACAAATAACAGATTCAGCCTTCTCCACTTGCCTAACCAGATCCCCAACCTCCAGTCTATTCCATCTGGAAAGTCTGCGGCTGGCCAAAATAAGACGATGGGAAATCCGATAGGCTGCATTACCCCTGATAGGAAGGTGCCAGATCTGGGACATGATAGTCCAAGCAGTAGAGTGGACCGTCCAAAACCGTTCAAATCTAAACTGTTTCCTCAGATGAAGATCAGCCTCCAAGGAAATCAGAATAGGACAGTGATCCGAGGCAATCCTAGGAAGGTGAGTAACAGTAACAGCAGGGTATTTTTGGAGCCACTGAGGAGTAGCCAAAGCTCTGTCAATTCTCTCCCAGACGCGAGCTGTCCCCTGTCGGTTATTGCACCAAGTAAATTGGGGCCCCGAGTACCCCAAATCCATCAACCCAGTAGATCCAATGAATGATCTAAATTCATTAATATCAGCTGAATTGGTGACTGGCCTACCCTCTCTCTTCTCATTGGCTTCGGTAATACAGTTGAAATCACCAGCAATAATGGAAGGAATCCCTTGAGCTAGGAGGGAAGTCAAATCGGACCAAAGAGTACGACGCTCACGGTAATCCGTACTGGCGTAGACTGCCGATATGATCCAGGGATCAGAAGTCCCTTCTAAGACAGCAAGATCTATTTGTTGATTACTTTGATGGAAAGCATCAATCGTGACGACAGAGTCACGCCAAACAGCCAAAATACCTCAGACTGCCCCACAGCCTCCACCGCATATGAAGACCAGGACCGGGCAATCTGCCTTTGAAACCGCACCAGACTTTCTCCTGACAGCCTGGTTTCTAAAAGGACACATATATCAAAGTTATGTATCTGAATCAATCTACCAAAAGAGGAACGGAAAGAAGGCTTATTAGCTCCTCTAACATTCCAAATTAAGATCTTCATAGATTAACTGGAAATAGCTGGACCACCTCCTGGTCCTCTACCATCTAACTATCAGCAGTCTGAAGAGAGTGTCCTGCAGGACATCAGAATCTACCTCAATGGGACATGAACCCAGGCCCATAAGGTTTACATCATTACCCTGACCCTCCTGGTCTGCAGGCCTATCAGGATTACTTCGATGCAGCTCCTGATTCGGTTCCAAGCAGCAAAGAGGCTGGGGCAATTTTTGTAGGCAAGGAATGATTTCCACTCTACATTTGGCCATATTTCCCTTGTCTTTCCCTTTTTTCTTATCCGATTTAGAAATAGATCTGGGGGGCAGACCTTCAACAGTTCGCGCCCGCTTAAGAGGCCGAACCCTTTACCCTATTTTCCACCTGGCCATCAACTGGAGGATCCAAAGCTAAGGAAGCAAAAGGGTTAACTGATATTAGGGATTGGGAAGAAATTGATTCAGAGAGTCCACTGTGATCCACCTTGATCTTTCCCTTAATTGACTCTATTGAAACGGCACGCTGAAGGGAAACCGGCACGGCCACCAGAGACTTAGGATTCTTATTCCCTCCCTTAGCCAGCGTCTGCTTCCTCTGAATAATGACATTAGATACATCATTCACCAGGGGAATTGGCACTGTCACAGAGGCTGAAGCAGGGCAATCCATCATCCCTCCCGGCTCACTACAAACAGGAGCAATATTCACTGACCCAGGAAACCTTCTTCGTCCCACCTTCGACGGGGTCTTCCAGCCATCCTTCATACTCGGCTCCAATGAACCAGGCAGAGGAGAAGAGCGGGGACCAGAGGCAGAAGGCTGTGACTGAAGTAGGGGATCATCAGCATGCCTCCGTTGACGGACTGCAGCCAACCACGGCCCGAAGACGAAGCTGCTAACAGAGTCCTCCGATTCAGCCTTGGCCTCAGGCGCACAGGGACCCTCCAGATGCAAAGACCCATACTTAGGGCAGAAGCCTTCCAAGGATTCGAAGACGAAAGGCTGCCAGAAGGGACCTCGCAACCCCTGAACCCTAGTCCCTGGACGGAGGGGACGACACAGGTTAACACGCACCGCCACCCTAGCATACCCTCCCCTGTTCCTTGACGCCGTCGCAGCATCAACACAGCAGAAGGATCCAGCTTGCTCCGAGATGGACCTGAGGATTTCCTCCTTCCAGAACTCCATTGGGAGGCTAGGCATCCTCATCCAGACCAACGCAGAGGAGATGGACTGCTCGGACGGGAAGAAATCCGGATGCCAGGCTTCAGTACCGATAATCTGGCCATTTATCACCCACGGTCGATTAAGAACCAAATCAACAGCCTTTGGATCTTCAAACTGGAATAGGTGACAGCGGAACGCCAAGGAGACCGGGACGATGCCACCAGAGATCCCAGCTCGCTTGAATTCCCGGATGTACGCTTCAGCCGGCACCCATCGAGAGAAAGAACGGCCATTACTGCATATGCTTCCACCCCGCCGCCTCCTCTTCCAGCAGAGGAACCGGGATCTGAACAACGTCCGGGAAAATGGACTCCAGCATCACCACCTCCGCGGAGAGGGAGAAGAAGAGACCCATTTGAAGCCGAAACCTGAGCAGATCTCCGGGGAAAACGAACCTCCTCAGCCGAATCAAGAGCCATGGGAGATGGAGGAAGGCAGAACGACAGTCGGAGGAGAGGCGCGCACCCAGCCGACGAAGATCGCCGGAGATCAAGGAAGAAGATAGCCGGAGCACGAATCTAAAAGCAAAGCAAGCGAACGAACCAGGGAACCTCGCGCACGATTCTTAAAGCAACTATTTATCTCTTAGATTTAAAAAGCATTTAGAATGTCGTAGAAGAAGATAAGAAGAGATTTTTGGGGTTTTTGCGTTTTTTAACGTTTTATGTTTTCTTATCTTTTATCTATGTTGCAGAGGAATTGTAATTAAAGAAGGAAATAGGGTGGTTAGATGAGAAGAGGAGAGAAAAGGGTCAATGGTAATCGTAATCTTCAACCAGACTGCATTTCTAATCTATTCATTTTAATTTCAGATAAAATTAAAATTAGATTTAATTTCATTCAAATAAAAGTAAAATTAAAATCAATGATTTTGATTTTCATTAAAAGCATTATTCATAGTGGATATTTTATCCAAATAAATAGTAAAATTAAAATTAGTGATTTTGATTCTCATGAGCCTTATATTCACAACTTTGCCATGATTGAGGTTTCTATCAGAAATAAGCTTAAACCTTATTGATTTCTTATAAAAATGGACTCAAAAGAAATCATTAAACAATTTACCTTTAAACAGCAGCGAATACTTTCACTAATAGTGTGTTTATGCAAAATAATATTTTTTAAAGATATTTTCTTCCTCAAGATCACTGAAAATAATGTTTTTTAAAAAATAAAAAGTGTATTATTTTGTCTGTTTTGCTCTCGAAAAATTTAGACCCTAACAAAATTAAGCCCGGCCGTTAGATTGGGTTGATCGTGACAACAGAAAAAGGCTTGCTCATACAAGATTGGCCAAATGCATGTGCCGCTGCTCTATCATTGAGCCTTGACACGCGTGATTAATATGCTACATTCATTGCCCTTCCATACATCAAGTGCTTTTCCTGAAAGAAAAAATATTTTCTCCCAATAAGGTTTAGACTGGGCTCTTTGCATCATCGCCTAGGCCGGACCCAGACTCGGCCCGAGCTGCTGCCCTAGTAGTAGAAGCAAGCGGACCAATCGGCACTGCCTTCTTCTCTCCACCGCCGCCGGAACGACCTAGACCGCCACCTTAGGTACTCTCTCTCCCTCTCTGTCTGTCTCTTGTGCCGCCTAGGCCGGGCGCCGCCATTCTTCGGCACACCGCGTAGGCCCGGCCCAGACCCGGCCCGACTCTATTTCTTTGCTGCCCTATATATAAGTAGAAGAGGCAAGCGGACCAATCGGCACTTTCGGCTCTGCCTTCTCTCCATCGCCTGACCACCACCGCCGGAGCGACCTAGACCGCCACCTTAGGTATTCTCTCGCCCTCTCTCTTTCTTGTGCCGGATCACCATCGTTTCCTTGCGGGCTGGTCTGGGGGCAGCTTAACCGGCATTGATGTCGGTGGATTCTCAGCTCTGTTCCCATAGTCACCTGACAAATTTGTCGACCATGTGGCTTTGGGATTGATCTCGGCTTAACCAATACTAACTACTTCCTTTCCGTTCGTCAAAATATGAAGGCATCTCTCTGAACGAAACCTCCTGCTTGTTTTATTTTCAGTGTCGAAAGGTGTTGATTCCAATGGGATCGACCAGTGTAAGGTGAGTCCCTGTTGCTTTAATCTATTCTCCCGTGTTGTTCAGTCAGTTGATGAACTACAGATTCCTTGACCACAATTTATCTTTATGCTTTCCAAGCGATCAAGTGTATTTAGCGTTCTCATCAAATGGCTCTTGAAATTTCATTAGAAGAAAGGTTAACCCTAAATTAATTAGGATACTTCGTTTGCTGTGCTCGTTGTTGTTTTAAAAGATGGTCGCCTGTGGCTTCTCTAGGTTCCCACCTTAACGTTTGCATTATATTTAAGCCTGGAGGATGAGATCGTTTTATACATTGGATGTTTTTGGGTCGATACGTACCGTTGACTTAGTCCCCTGATTTGATATGGTTTCATACACTGAATTATTAATATTGCTCTGGGTTTGTTGTTATATTTGTTAGATTGTTTTGTACTCTTTTTAAGTTTGGCCTGCTTTGGCCTTTTGGTGTCTGCCTAGCACCTAGGCTCTAAGTGGTCCTTGGCTGCTCATGTGTGATGGTTTTTAAGGCAATGAGTCCTGATGTGGTTGGTTTCCATTAACTTGCTTTGGCTATTTGCATTATCTGCCTCATCTTCCTTTTTATTTCTTTAAATCAAATAATCTATATTGCTGTCTGCAGAAGCTTTATTAGTTTCCTCCTTTTATGCTGTTGAAAATGAATAATATGTCTTGTCACATATTTAAAGTTGTGGTGTAAAAGCTGTAGCTCATAAGTTTTCACAGAAGTATCCCTCCTCAGCATTGATCCTTTCATTACCAAAGATCGCTGCAAGGAACTAAGGAATTAAAAGTAAAGGGAAATGGTCTAGTCTTGTCAATCTTGAAGTATTCTGCATTGGTTTAATAAACGTTAGGATGTCATTTATTGAAAGTGAGCAGTTTGGAGATCATTGGTGCCAAGCCTGGAGTATCTTGACCTAATTTGGATGTTATGGCCGCCCACATACCGACTCTACACATGCATATACGTTATATGCCTAGCGATACACTTATGAGCCAATGTGTTTTGAAAAAAAGGAAAAACATAGAGCTGTGGATGCTATCTAACAAAATAGATTCAGTAGAATGTCTCTAAGTTTGCAAGTTGTTTAATTTTTTCACTAGGTTTATTAAAGGTACTTAAGATTTGTTGAGATGTTTAAGTTGATAATTGATTGCGATACATTTATATTTAAAATAACACCATTTCACTTAGAATGTTCATATTATCCATGGTAACTTTATATTAAAAATGTAATGACACTTTGCTTAAAGTATGCATATTCTTGATAATTTTATATAAAAATATGAGGATATTTTACTTGGAGTATCTAAAGAATTTTCAAGACACTTCGTCTAATGTGCCTAGCACTTGAAACTAAGAGTCCCTTACTTGCAGTCTACAAAAGGTGTCAAATATCAGACACTTTTTACTAACACCAATAGGATACTTTGAAGTGGAGTGTCCAGCTGTACTATATCATATCATGCTGTGTACAAGTATCCAAAAAGTGTTGATACCAGAGTGCCCAGGTAACATAGGCATGGGTATTCCCTTTAGTCATGTTTTCTCTAAGTTATAATACTATCTTAGTAAAAAAAAAACTTGTTTCCATGTGAGGTTACTAGCCCCAGTAGATGGAACAATCACAGCTGAGGTTTTCTGCTGCATGACAATTTACCTGAACAAAGATCCCAAGAAATATTTCATCGAGAAAAGTCCAGTGAAAACTGACAATAAGTGACTAAAGGGTGCTGGGATGAACAGGGGTACAATGTTGTACAACTAATGAAAAATTGCATTCGCAAGGTATATCTGAAATCATTATCATAAAATATATAAATAGTGAGTAGAGTATCATTTATTTATAAAGCTTAGCTTTGTATCAGATCCTTAAGTCAACTTTGTTCAAGAACACTTTTAGAAGTTGATAACGATCACCTAAACTAACTACAGATCCAAAAGTGAAAATGTTTCATACCTATCACTGTAACAAATCACTGAACAATTAATTGTACTGATAAGCCTGAAATGCATTAGTATATTTTCTACAGCAGATATTTACTAAAATGCTTGCAAAAGGATTGACTTGGTACTCAAGATATTATAATGCAGTCCCTAGAGGAGTAAGGGCTACCAAAACCAGGGTTTGAAGTAGAAATAGAAAGAAGAGAGATAACTAATTAATAACCATAACCATCCAGCCTTATCACAACTAATTGCTGTTGGCTTATGAATCTCTATTCCCTAAGCATTCCTAAGAGAGATGACTAATCCTTATAAAAGAAGAAAAGACAAGTTCAAGTTAGAAATAAACTGAAGCAGCATCATTTATTATTTCAAAATTTGATCTTTAAAGTACTTGGACATTTTGTACACCTCTGGAGGTACCTTAAAAAAACATAAAGGAAAATTGTGAAACTAAATGGTTTTATCAATATTATATGAATTGAACTGATTTACTTAAGAATGGCTTAAACTACTGACTGGACTTTGCCTTATAGTTTAGATTTCAAAAAATATCTTAAATTAGTTTAAGCATCTATATTCCTGTAATTAGGAAATATGAAAAAAAAGGCCTGGAGTTAGCTTTCCAGCAAATGGATGCATGCACTAATTGGTATTCATTCATCTATGCTCTAGGAATGAATCTGGCCCATAATATGCAAAGAATGTGAAACTCATTTTGCACCAGTTTCTTCCATGGAATGAAGTCCACCTTCTAGCTTATCTTATAATCAATAGACCAAAAAGAATAGTGCAATTTACTTTTGGTTAAATTGGACAATTTTGATCTGCCCTACATATGAACTGGATGAATTGAAGATAAATTATGGTGCACTTCTGTCTCATTAATGTTGCTTTTGGTGATCTTGCTTCCCTAACAATTTAAAAATAGAATTAACTCCTTTTTTTGTTATAGTTTCATGCAATTATTATAAATGTCACTGCTCTTTTGATTTCTTTTAAGTTCTTTCTGAACTCCTTTGAGAATGGGATTCTTATGGCTTATAGTTTCGTAGTCAAACAGTACACATATAATTTCTCAGATCCTTAATTTCAGTCCCATCTCCCCAGAACTAATCCTTCTCCATTCAAATTAGTATCTACAATTTGTGTACCTAAAACAATAACCCTTATATATCGATCCCTTCAAACAACGTCATGCATATGTTTTTCCTTATTACATAATATTGAATATGCAATTCCAATGCCTTGTTTAAACTATTGACATCTCATAATTTTCCAAGGTACACTTAATGAAAATTTTCAGTTGTAAAGTTAACCTTCACATTGCTGATAACCTTTGCTTAATTGTCATTTCGTTTATTGTGGATTTGCTTTTTCAGGCCTGATTCTGAGGGAAAGAATCCAAAAGCTTCAAGCGCAAAATTGAAAAGAAACTGAAGTTTTATGGAAGTAAGTTTGCTTTTCATATGCACCTCTTCCGGAACAGATTGCTTAACCTTATTGTAATTTTTGTTTGCTTAAAGAAAAGCATGGTGAAGTGGTTGAACCAAGTAAAGGACATACAAAGTAGAGAAATTTGGAAAATATAGGATATTCAAATGCTTGGGCACCACATGTTCTATGACCTTACTTTAAAAAAATAGAAATTTCCTTTTCCTCATGCCTCAACAATTTCATCGATATCTTGACTTCTTATGCTGGTAGAGGGCTTTTTGTTGAAGCTTTTCATCTTAGGTCCCTTGATAAAGTTGGACCTCTTTTATGGTTTAAATCAGCTATGTTTGAACATTTAAGATGACGAAATTATCCCCACAATGACTTTGAGGTGATTCTGTATGGTTGGATTGTGCTTTCAAACGTTTTACAATTAAATGGATTATATTTTGTTACCAATACTTTTTGACCCTTGTATATGACGTTCTGAGATGAGTTATGTCCATACACTTGGGGTTAGCGACTATTGGCCCATGCTTAGTTCAGATTGGTTCATTCTCGTACACTGTTTTGGCAATGGGCAAGAATTGTAAGCATTTGGGGTGTCAAATATGAACCATTCAACTCTTTTTTTCTTTTAACCCCATTTGGATATGCCATCAGAAACTTTGTCAGGATATCATATGGATAACTAACAGCACTAAATCTGTATACCTTCATACATATGTCATGGTCTCATACATTGGACATGTCTCTCCTTTTTTTCTTGGACATCTACACTGCAACTCCATTATAATTTTTTTCAGGCTAATTTTGGTCAGAAATATCTATATGTTGCATGGTAGTTGGATTGTAGGTCATGCTATAACAAAATATTTCTACGTTACAAAACCCTCATGGTAGGTTACCATGATTAACCATGAAATGGTATAAGAAAAAATAAAAATAAGAAAAAGGTCACCTGCTGTAGATATAGGATCTTAGTTAATGTTGTCATTCATAAATCACCTGCTTCGCTTGATGAGAGTTATGGTAAGAAAGGGTGTGATGACCTTTTTTTCCTTCAATTATTGAAGGGGAGGGGCTAATTGGGCCTGCACTTGGTCTTTACCAAGCTGAATCACTTGGAACCAAATGGTTCCAGGCAGCTCAGCCTGCTAAGAACCGGTTTATTCCAAGACCATGAACCACCCCAATTTGTAGCTAGTACAGTGTGGTACTAACTGAACTGGGTGGTTCAGTCTGTCACAGCAACCCTGGTATTATTATTTGTAAATTCATGAGTAATAGTATTTTTTCCTACTTTATTTGTGAGGAAAAGTGGGAGTGTATAACATATGTGGATGGAATTTTACTAGTGCTTAGGTTCTTTTCAAATGGTTTTTATAATCCTTGCTCTTTGGTTTAGGTTAGTATTTTTTAATTTCCTTTATATGTTCAGCTTTTGCTTCTTTTTTAATGGTTGCTCTTCTTTAAAAATATCATAGAATTCTGAGGTGTTGTTTTACTTTGATCCACTTTGGATCTGCAACGCAAAATTTGTGAATTTTCCTTTGATTTGTTTTCTCATGTCTGACTATCTGTCTAATCTGAACTTTCAGAAGTTAGAGATGCTGTAATTGCTTTGGCTGCTAAAAAGGCAATCAGCAAGGTAATAGTACTTTGCCTTCTTCATTTTTCTTACTTTACAAATTTAATCTATTCTGAGATTATTGAGATTTTTTTCCACCCTTAGTAGTAATATTTTAGGTATCTAATTTATTGAGATTAATCAGCATTGCATTTAGAATCATAAAGTTTTAGTTGCTTTGGTCACTATCCTTGCATCAGAACTAATTTTGGTAACCTCATGCAATCTATTTTCGGTTTCATTTTACAGAGTTATTCAGCTGTGATGACCTTTTATCTGACCTTTGTTCAGTTAGTTCAGTTATATAAACAATATATCATTTATAATTAGTTTTTATTTGATTCCTCTAGTTCTTTTCTTACCCTCACAAAGGCATTCAAGTTTGTATCCTGTTTTTTCCTTAGACCTTGTTTTTCTGTTTGCGTCATCTTGATTTCCTGAAATGGCCATTTAAGTCATTGAAGTTATACTTTATGAGCTTTACCTGTACTGAGGTGTTCACGCTCTACTTAATCCCTAACTAAAATATTTGAAATCAAAATTTGTGCTTTAAATGATGTGATATGACAATGCAATGCAATTTGTAACAATTCTATTATCCATCTTATGCCTTGGCATTTTCATCTTTTTAAACTTTCAAGTTAATTGTCAACTGAGGATGCTCGTTTATTCAGAAAAAGAGATTGCGTAGCCGGCAGAAGAAATTGAAGGCATATGACCTGTCAACCCTTTCTGAGTTTCTTCCAGACGTGAGTGCACCCAGGCAGCCGTCCAGAGAAACCAACTTAAAGTTTAACTGCAAGTCTAGGCAGAAGCTAGTGTAACTATTCCTAAACTTGTGTTCCGAATTTTTTTTATTTTCTTTCACCTTTAGTAGATCATGCAGCTTCATGTGATCAGGCAAAGGGAAGGTGCACAATTGAGAACAGTCTTGAATGATCCTACATTTCTGAATGATCCAGTCTCTGCAATCCATCAATATTTACAGAGAACTCAACCTCCATCAACCAGTGACCAAGAAAAAGGTTCAAGGAAAACCAAGAAGAAAGAGAAGAAAAAGGAGCGAAAAAGGGAGCAAAAAAGTCACTGTCAGGCCCTCAGTCTATGAACATTTGACTTTGCAGTTTGGCTCTTGGCGCTAACTGACGTTCATCACTGTCTTCAAGCTCAGTGTTACCCTTTGTTCGCAGCTTTGCAACTTCTGAAATTGCTTGTTTTTGTGGAAGCTGTAATAACTGAATGGCAAAACTATGGAAATAATGGTCATGAAAGTTGTAGAATAGTTTTGAAAGTATTGAGCTTTTTGTTTTACTTTCTCTGCTGTAGCAGCATCCATGGCTAGTACTCTATAAGAAAAAAATATTTGTTTTTAATCATGATTCCCATGGTGGAATAGAGATGATGCTTGATCTGATCCTTCGTGTTGCAGCTTGGCAATCGGTAATAGTTTTAACTGTTCCATTTCTTTCATTATCAGCATTGGATTTACTGTTTAGGGGTGCTCTGTTTTGGAGTGATGTGATCAAAACCATTATTTCATGTTCAACAACGCATAGGATCATTGGTATACCGGAGTCCTCAATTTGCCCACGTGTCCCATTCAGCACAATCGTCCCTTTGAAAAGGTTCAACCCTGTCCGGGAAAGAGGTGAGGTCATAAGCAGAAATTTAGATTGATTTAGTTAGATGTGTTGATGTTCAAAACCGGCACCATCACAGAGGACTCCCCCAACTGATCAACAGATGAGCTTTTGCAAGAGAGAAAGCAAAGGTGATCTAATGATTCTCTCTGAAGGATCTTTCAATACTCAAGCCAACTTAAGGGGAGAGAGATCTAAAATTCCAACCTTGTTTTAGGGTTTTAGGCATGTTTATGTGTTATCTGAGGGGTTTAGGGTTACTTTTAGAGGTGCTTGGAAGAATTTTAACCTAAGGAGAGAGATCTAAAATTTCAACCTAATTTTAGGGTTTTAGGCATGTGTATTTGTGTTATCTGAAGGGTTTAGGACTGCTTTTAGAGGTGCTTGGAAGAATTTTTCTTGAACTGGTCTGCTCAATGGTGGATGGTTAAGATGAATTCAAATCATGGATTGAGTGGAAGTCTTTCAATTGAAACCTTTGGAAAGATATATGTCGCCATCAGCTGGCTATTATATGCCACTTCTAGCCATATGCCTTTAGGTTGGCTTGCCATATCACTTGCCTCTTACTTTTGAGGTTGATTTTAAGTTTGTATTCAAATTATGAAAGTAGCCCAATTGGATCATAGCCAGCTTGTTTTGGGCTTATTTTCTTAACTTAGTTGATTTGCTTACGTTAGATGCAAGTTGGCTTGGACTGAGCTTAATGGCGCTCATAGGCTTTAGTCAGTCTTCGAGTTTGGTCGAGCTCAATATAGCAATGTGCCACCATTGGGCTTATTGAGCTTGACTTGATCCATCATCAAGTGCCATGTGATGGCTTGATTATATCTAATATAGTTCGGCTTAAATTGAGCTTAATATGTTTATAAACTTGCTTGATCTAATTTTATCTTTTTTCTATTCCTCTACAACTCGTGAATTTTCTTTAAAAACGTTGCAAGTGCTTTAGGTCATCTTAATAATTAAGGTTGATAAGATGGTTTTTAGTCTTTAGGGCTTTGTAGCTTTGATCGGCTTGAGCTTTTTTTTCTGTAGCTTTGATCGACTTGAACTTTCAGTTGTCTTATGTAGGTTATCAATCTTTGGTGCACCGAGCTTCAATGCTCCTTTGTACTTTCTCATGTTCTTCAGGTTAGAGTATGAGACCTGAGAAAAACTTTATTAGTTGCAGTTAGCATAGAGAGAGATTTGTGACCGCTCTTCTAATCATTTTTATGATCAATTGACTTGATCTAATCTAGTTGGTTCTATAATTGACTAGCTGATTTGCTTTGGTTGGCTTTATTAGTTATAATCAGCTTTGTAAGCAATCGATCTGACTAGCTCAGGTTGGGTTTATGGATAACTAGCTTGATTTGCTTTGGTTAACTCTGTAGATCCACTTTGATCGACTCTACAAGCGATTCCTTATTGGACTTTAGAACCGGATCCTTCGAGAATCAAGCTGTAGACCAAATTGGTCAACATTTCAATATGTCAAACAAAAGTATTGAATTGGTTCTAGGTGATTGCTATTATCAATGGAAGATCTTATTAATTCACTTCTTTCATAGAGTTTTGGAAGCCAAGTTGGTCCTAAGTAAGATGCTAGATACTTTGCTCGTTTTTTACAATGCTAATCTATTGATGTCTGAAACTGGCTCTTAAATACCAACTAATGAATGGATAATGGCTTGAACAACAAAAGAAACTCTCCGCTAATTTGGAGAGAGAGAGAGAGAAGAATAACGAAAGAGGTTCAATTTTTTTTTTTTAGGAACCTCTTATGCTCAAGTCAGCTCAAGCAAGAACAAAGAAAAGATCTCAATCAGAATTCTCTTAAACTTATGCGTTACCTAAAGAATCAAGGCTGATTTTATCATTGTTTGGAAGAGTTATTAAATTATTTCATTCAATGATGAATGGCTTGAATTAACTTAAATTTTAGACGGAGTAGTGCCATTGGTAAAAGACTTTCCTAACTCTCAGTTTTTTTTTTTTTTTAAAGGACACGTGTTGTTATCTAATTGAAAGTAAAATAAATATTACCAAAAAAAAAAAAAAAGCATACCACATTAGTGGACTTTCCTAACGAATGCAAGGGCTTTCCCCTAGCCATAGAGTTCGCACGTTTGCGAAGGAACCTGGCATTTCCCTCAAGAGTAGTGCGCACAGATTCGAAGGTTGAGTGAGCCAAACCATGCCCTAACTTGGTCTGATTTCTAGTTAGTACCTTACGGCCTAACTTCAAAGTTTTAGCTCAGCTGAATCAACATCAACGCAGACCGAAACTATTCAAACCAAAGTTTAAGTTTGCAAACTTCATATTGGTATCATTTAAGTTTTCCACTGAACATGAAACTTAAGAACAAGAAAGGTATTAAGCTATTGGAAAATTGCTAATCTTTCAAAGGTTTTTTTTTTAATAATAAATTTCTCAAGACAAAACAGATGATAATTAAAATTGAATATGCAATTGTTTTTATGGAAGAGCCCGGTTCTCTTGCAATGCCAGATATGCGAACCATATGGGTAAGCACACCAATATACCATTCCAAGTACGTCCATAAAAAGCTGCTTGCCACCAGCGAATCATACAGAACACCCCACTAACACCACCAACTAGTTGTTTGGGATCGGTTTCCCCCGGCCAATAAGCGGGGGAGGAATAGCTGTTAAAACACCTCTCATTTTGTTAACAATACAACAGGTTGTTTTTATTATTATCGGTCCTATAAAGCAGTATATACACTGATACACCTTTTGATTATTATCTATCACAGAAAGTTGCAGAATAACACACCATAAGGTATCTTGATATACATATATAATAAGAAGAAAAAAAAACAAGTTATTCATGTTAATGATGTAAAAGTTATTTTCACCCTTTATGGCCATTGGAGATCACAACAGCAGGCGGTAGAACTACTTGATCCATGTCCAGGAGATATGCATTATCTTGTCTTGTTGGAGATATTACTTGACAGCCAATCAAGACCTTCATATAGACCCTCCCCTGAAGTGGCACATGCACTTTGGATATACCTATGCACAGCAATCCCCAAAAGCTCTAGTAAATTTTCCAAATTAGAAATGCTTAAAATAAAAAGAACCAGATGGAAAGAGCTTCCAAGTATTCATTAGTAGTGGAATATAGATTGTAAGCAGTGGTTCTAATTTCTGGCTCATAGAGACAATTCACTTTCATTTGATGAAGTAACAAGCAAATTTGCAGTGCCAACTTTCATTAGAAAATATAACTATATCAAGTTATAGATTTAATTATAGTATACCATCAACTTTCTTTTCTTACATCATCAATTTCCTTGTATCAATTGGACCGTTAACCGCCATAGTGACTGTTTAATTCTACCAGAATAAATTTACAATGCCAACTTTCATCAGAAAATATAACCATATCAAGTTGTAGATTTAATTATAGTATGCCGACAACTTTCTTTTCTTACATCATTAATTTCCTTATATCGACTGCACCATCTGACAGTTATAATGACCATGTAATTCTACCAGAAAAAATTTGCAATGCCAACTTTCATCAGAAAATATAACTATATCAAGTTGTAGATTTAACTAGAGTATGCCATCAACTTTCTTTTCTTACATCAGCAATTTCCTTATATTGATGACCGTCTGGCCACCATAGTCTGTTTAATTCTAACAGAACGAAGATTCCGCTATTCATCAACCAATAAGCTCACACTGACACAGCTGAATTTTGCATTGTGTACTCAAGTCTAACAAGACAATGGGAAAAAGACAAGCAGTCATAATAGAACAGACATCAGGAACAGGAATAACTTTGCAAAGCTAATGACAAGGGCCAAGGTCATTATAAACATTGTTGAGTTGAAAGAAAAGGCCATCATTCTGATCTAATATTCAATCAGCAAATACACTTCACACCAATTTCGTGCAGTTGATAGAGCACAAATATTATGTTGTAGGTACTTTGGCTATGTATAATATAAATATAATCAACAATTATGTGTATGTGCAGCATTAAATGTAGTAATTATACAATATACCACTGATGTACATTTCCTTGTCCATGTGCACAACATGACACTTGCATGCTAATATTATTTATATATAGCTTTGTCATCACCAAAGTTCATCGTATTAAAAACCAATACCATTTCGGTACCGAACTGATACAATTTGGTATAGAGCATATCATATATTGAACCAGCAGTGTACCATTCAGATAGATTGAGAGACTCTAACACATGAACCACTCCATATTAGGCAACTCAACACAATACAGGGTGTTTTGATACGATTTGGGGTTGGTATGAAATGGTTCGAACCTGTACCAAACTTAACTACCAAACCATACCAGTTTCAGGCCGATTTGATATATTTCACCCTAAACCATTTGGTTTGATACAATTCAGCCATTGTTGGCCATCACCTTTCTTGTCTACTCCTTCCTTGCATGAAGGATTGACTGGCATCCTTGCCATATTATTTGGAAAACAGATTTGATTGATGTATGTGTGATTACTGTTTGTGTTATTCACATGGCACCTTCCTTTTATCCAGAATGTAGAGTTTTGATAAATATAGGGAAATCACAGAAAATAAGGTACTGCTAAAATAATATATCATGTGATAAGACTAATTGAGCACAAAATGGAAGCAAAACCATACCAACGGCGCTGGCGAAGTGCATGTAAGCCAAGCTTATCAGTGATTTCAGATACACTCATTGCATTTGGAAGGTCTTGCTTATTGGCGAACACAAGCAATGTTGCACCTTGTAGTTCATCCTAAAGCAAAGAAGAATCATGCCAGTTAGTTGCTACGGACAAGCTCACGATAGATCACCAGGTGAGCCTTTTAGTGATAATGTAACCACATTTGGTACTTCAGTTCACTATTTGCACTATATAACACACCCTAGATGCACCATACTAAAGTATAAGAAGTTAGGATTGAGATTGTTGAGAGTAAAAGAATGCAAGAAGCAACCATTTTAAATCAAATATTTAAAATTCAAATCAAAGTCACCAATATTTAAAGTTTGCAAATAAGTTAAAGTGTAGCAACCAGACAGAAAGATTGTGCAGAGATAGTTGGCAATCCCAATTCACATTAAACAACCTCAACATATAAGGATAGTCTGCCTTAGGCAGTGAACATATGAACTAACACTTGCCATCCAAACTAATGAGGTAAAGATCATCCTCTTTCACTAGGCTGTAGAAATTAGCAAATGGTTTACTACATTCTTTCTTTTCCTTCTTTTGCATCTTACAAATTCCTCATTTTCATCCACAAATGGAAGTAACAGCTAGAGCAAGTGATCTCTCTCTGTCATGTACTAGAATTAGAATATACAGGCGCCTGCTTGTTGCATGGGACAGCTAGAACTGGCACCTTTCTTTTCAATGGTGATCCGGGGGCGAAATGCCCTCTCTTATTCTTGAGCCTTTCCCTTAGCGGCTCTCTCAAACGAGAAATAAGAAGTGAAATGCATCTCAAAATGGTGCAATTATTAGTCCCATAAGATGAGTTGGGTAAACAGATTGTTAGCTAGATGTCTGCCAACAAACCTGGCAGTATACAGAATACTAAGAACATGAAATGCATGAGAGAATAAGCATGTTTGGTGCATTTAATCTCAATCTGATACAAAGTTTGATAAATGTCATCCCACTTTGGCACACTTCTCTAGGAGAGGAAGAGAACTGAACCAGAATTGATATTCATTTAATAGAGTATAATTACTGAATCCCCTTAAAGGGGCCAACAAGTTGACCAGCCGGCATCCTCAACGGCCAGCTTTTAATATACCAGGGTTGGGTGGGGTGCATGCAGTGCATGAATGAACATTTCATAAAGACAATGATCCATCAATTATGTTTGTTTGGAATAGAGTTGATAAATATGCTTCCTTCTGTAGTTGTTATACCTTTTCTCTCAGCTATCAAAGAGCAATGAATGTGGAGTGGTGTATTAGAAAGGAACCAAGACATGGTCTACTAATGCTCAAGCATGCTGCCATGTTGGGCGCGGCTAACCTAGTACTCAACTCAACTCAACTCATCTAAACCTTTTCCCAACTACATGTGGTCGGCTAATGCCTTATAATTAAACTTTGTAATTCTTCATCCAAATTAATGATCCATGCCTTTCATCATGATTTATAACAATCAAAGTGTTCATAAATAAAAAGAAATTCAGATTCCCCAGAAATTTACTACTGACATATTAAATGATTACAAAATGATTTGGTCCCACAATTGCTGCTTCTACACAACACAAGTGCATCATTTAATACGTTAAAAATATTACTGTGATCCCACACAGACCCTTCTTTCTGTTTGTACTATTATTGAAATCTATTACAGGACCATCATTGGGATGTAGTGAAATATTTTTGATTAGTCACTGAAGAGGTTAGTTATACATGATGCAAGGGGGCTTTTGGACCAATTTTTCATGGGGTTTCCAATATACCCAAAGTTCATCTGATTGCCATATTCTGGTGGAACAGCATTTCTTCCTTAACCAATGAACAATTCTTAGAATTTACTTCAAGATTTCTCTGAAAATTAACCTTTTTAAACACATATATTGCACAATTAACCTTTTTAAACACATATATTGCACATGGAGGATTGTTCTTCTACCAATTGTAAATCTGCTAAAAAATCCAAGCTTTCCTAGAGTTTTATGAAAGGTTTGCAATACCGGTTTTAGTACCCATGTCAATACCATGTTAGCACAGTGTTAGTACAAGTTGCCTCAGCATATAAACACTCTGTATGTCTCCCATATCGAGTATTGGTTCAAATTGGAATGTAAGATATAATACCATTTCCCTTTTTTTATCCATCCAAGCAGTCTAGTTTTCTTTATTTTTAATTACTTTAGACCCACTTTAACTCAGAATTTTGGATGAAGATCCCCATAGGTTTCAAATACAATTCATAGAACTAATCCTATGATTTATGGTGTTCCTTACTGCTAGCTATAGGTTTTAGCAACCCAAGTGTGTCTTATGATTACTTTTCTTCTATGTTGATCTAGATGTCTCTTATCTAATACGAATTAGTATTCCTTAGATAAACAGATATAGTTCTATATCAAACCCTTTTTTATCTGCAAGAAGGAAGCCTTTTACGTCAATATTAAAAATATTTACACATGCAGCCTACTAATAGCTAGTAAGTCAATCAAAAGGATGTGATCATTCAACAAGAAAGGTTGAGTTGATGAAGAAACACAGAAGATATCTACTGACCTCACCCAACATCCGATGCAGCTCATCTCTAGCTTCTAAAATCCGTTCTCTATCATTGCTGTCAACTACAAATATGAGCCCTTGAGTGTTCTGAAAGTAATGCCTCCATAAAGGTCGAATCTATCCAATAAGTTTACCAAAAGACAGATTAGTGTTAATGTAAGTAAAATCATGGGAAGAAAAGGAAAAAAAAATAGACTGATGGCGCAATTGTTCACAGAGTACAGGTGAAAATTAATTTCTGACAAGCATAAGTCTTGATAAATAAAATTAAATATATGAAATATGGTGGAGAATAAATAAAATTGAAATTATTGCTTCACCAAAGGTACTGTTTTTCTTAAAAAGAAAAAAAAATCACTTTGGACTAGGGCAAAAATGACAACTGATTAGTAATTGTTTGGAACCATATTTTGTTTGATTAAGTTATTATTACTATAATTAGGTGCATAATAACGTTAACCATGCAAAATCTAAAAGAATATTATTTTTTGATAATACTTTTGCTAGCTATTGAATACTAATATGCTATATTTCTTTCTTTTTAAAAAAAATATAATTCTAAAGGTATTCCAATGCAATATTTTCTATTTTAGCTGGTATTCCAATTTAGTCTTAAAGGTTTACAAGTCATGATCTGATAACTTAAGTTATTAGAAACATGTGACTTATGTAAATGGTTCTGAAGCCCTTGGGCTAGCCAACAGAGCAAAAAAGGACAAGACGGGTGCCCCCCCAACTGACATGGGCATCCAAAGTTCCTGTCTATGAAACCTCCCTCTTCTCCTAAAAATCTCAATGGGCACAACCATTATAAGGGTAGCCTTGGGATTATCTTTTTATGTTTTATTAGAATTTGCTAAAAAAGGGTCCATTGTATTGCATAACTTCATGTGAAGCTTCAGAAGGGGAAAGAAAAGAAAAGAAAAGTTGCTTTCCCTTTTAGACACATACTCAACTACATGTTTTAGGGAATTTGATGGAGTTTTATGCTGGCTGTCAGCTACCTAATCCCTTTTAGACACATGAGTACTCAAATTTATATAATTCTTTGTCTAAGTCTCCCAATCCTTTTCTATATTTCTTACTTGCCCAGAGTTCATCTATCTTTTCACCCTGACCCTATTAAGGAGAGTTACAACAAAGTTCACTTAAATTAATTTCATATTAACATTTGAAACTAAAAATAGCCCAAGAAAGGTCAGAGCATTAAAATAAGCCTTAGTCTTGAAGGGGCTGCATCATAGTTTGATATAGATAGAAATTTACTTTCATCATTTGTTGCAATATCAAATAAGTGCAACAATTAAGAAGTCAATAGATGGTTGACTTTTAACAAAGGAACAAATAAAACGCTCTGGATCTCCTCCTCCTGATCACCATTTGGCTTAGTACCATCAATCTAATAAGGCTTTGGTTCAAGAAGCAAGGTCTCTCAACAAACTTTCCCACCAAACCACTGTCTCTGTATGTGTCTTCATGGAGCATCTCATACCCTGTTTCAAGCAGCTAAGTCAAATTTATATCCCCTGCAACACCACCCGCCCCCACCCCCCCACCCCCCCCACCCCCCCAAAAAAAAAAGAAAAAGAAAAATAAAATCATACCAATATTGTATTCATATGTAGAATTACATGTATTTTGGTGTGCCAACACTGAGATGTACCATATATCAACATGGTATCATACTATACCATTATGGTACTGTTTCAACACTTCGTCATGAATAATAAAGATTACATAAGACATTTATAGCTATAGGGGTTTAAGTATCCTTCTTGGACTTAGGCATGACTTCTTTTATGAATTCAGGACAAAATAGGCAGACGCTACTAAAGACTTCCCTATCCCCATATCATGCCTTGGTTTTATAAAAGCTTGCAATTTTGGTGGTCATAGTAGATAGCAAACAAGTATCATAGCTCCACCTTGTTATTGATTCTGACCTTGAGCTTTGGTGACAAGTAAATTCTTAGAGAGCTGACTCCCCTTAGCTTTCCAAGAGTTGAACTTCTTCTTTAAGTTTAGATATTTTACAGGCTTGTGATTTATCAAATAATAAATTCTAGATCTATTAGATAGTGCCTTTGAGGCTTCAATGTCTGAAAAATAGCATGAAATTTCATATTTCATGTAGAATTTCTTCCCTACATCTAACAATTTTTTTTACTGATATTTGCCACAAGGTGTCCATTTTAATCTTCTTGTATTAAGTGTCATGCCACTTCAAAAATCTTGTAGAAATAGACAACTGCTAGATCAAAGCTTCATATCTCCTGTTTCATTGGCAAATGCCTTCAATATCACACTTGTCTGAACAAATAGATCTTGTTTAAAACATTTAAAAGTCAATGTCATAATTGTGCTAAAGCCTTATATGTGATGAAAATAGAAAGTTGCAAACCCATGGAATCTTTGAACTTAGGAGATGTTGGCAACGATTCAAATCCTGTGGGATGAGATTATCCCAATTTTTTCATGGAACGGAATGAACCATGTCCCAACAAATAGGATAATGGACGTTCCGTCCCATCTTAGTCTCCAAACCATCTTGGTCTTGTCCCAGCACTAAGGACGGTGCTCTAACCCGACACTTGACAAGTGGAACACCTTGCCATCCCATCAAGATTTAAATCCCTAGGTGTTAGTCAGTGTTGACCATTCAACCTTTGATCCTCCCAAGGCTGCTTCAACCTTCTATGATGAAACCAGGAATTAATTAATGGTGTAGTTTTAACTTGATGTAGTGTCAGACATGCATCACTTGTAAGATGCTCCAAATGTACCTTATTAATCTCGTTATACACTAGAATGCCATCTAAGTAGGTGACAAGTTTTCCAATAAAAAGTTTCCAGATTTTTTCTATTTTCTACCATGCATATAAAAGTGTTGGAAGCATTAATGAAAAGAAAGGGCTTCACCAACCAAATTTACAACCTGGCATATTTAAAGTAGTCTTCCACTCATGACTGGGATAGATTTAAGTCTAGTAATAGCCTCTTATAAGATAATCCTGGAGAATATTGTAGATCCAAAGAGTATATCAGAATGTCATCAAGCCTAAGGAATTGATAACTAATGACGGTCCGATTTACTTCTATTAGTGCAAATTCTCCAAGACCTATCTTGCTTGAGAATCAAAAGAATAAGGACTCTACAAGATGCAGACCTTTTATGGAAAACTTTTGTCTAGCCATAGTTTAACTTGTTTCCTTGCCTCTTTCCTAATGGATTCTTGCCTTGTAGCAGCAAATTAGGCAGACAAGCCCAAGAACCCAATCAATTTCATGATAGATGTCTAATATCAAGCACCACCTATCTAGTAGGTCTTCAAGAGGCAAATCACTAAAGGTAAGACAATATTTCCTTGATAACTGAAGAGACCTCTTTGGCAATCAGCAAAATTGCCAATCAATAGGATATGAAATGGCTTAAGGACCTTTGTGAGCTTCTTGAGGGTTTCAAGAATGCCTTCTTGCTGTAGGGTCATTATCAGCTCTTTCCCACTTATGTTGAAAGATTTAAGTGTTAGCTCAAATGAGGTGAATGATATCACAGTCATAGGACAAAGCCCTACCAAGAGGATGTTGTTAACCTTTTAAAACAGATATTACACCAACATAATCCTTTCTTGAGTGAGCATAGCAAGAGATGCTTCTAATTTATGGGGATATTACTATCATAAACCCAAGAAACAATTTAATGTTTTTGATGTTCCCAACCTTTGGCAAAAGATCATCCTTAAAATTTACACTTATGTGAATCCCACCGTCAATAATAATTTAAACCATCCTTACTTCACATAAGATGTTTTGGGGGAAGAAGTTGCTTCCTTTCCAATCTTTCTCAACTTCCTTTGGAATGACTAGAAGCTGGTGTAGGGTTTTCAGCAACGCCAAGAAATCCTATTCAATGTTCTTCAATCTCAAATTCATAATGTTTTCATGGTTGCTTCTACATCAATGGCTTCACATAATTTTTCTTTGCTACAATAGTCAAGCCTAGGGACTTTATTGGTCATGTGTCCCCTTTCCTTGAAACAAAAACGCTATAATTGATTCCTATTGGACTAGGATAGAATTGCTAGTCATGTTTATATTCCCTCCTAGAAGTGCAAATTGTAAGACCAAAGACAGGGCTTAGTATACATGTCTTGAGGAAAAATTAGTATAATACTTTATCTCTTAAAAGTCTTAAGGTATAAATGCAAGAAATGTCTTCAAATGCATCATTCTGATATAAATTTTATGTTTTGGAAGTCTAGAAGCACCTCCAATGAAAAATGTAAAAGGTGACGAACCATAGATAAAGAATTTTAGAAGCATCAAAATCAGATAGCTCAAACACAATACCTTATCTTGCCCGCCAACATCCCATACAGTGAAGCTGACATTCTTGTATTCCACAGTCTCCACATTAAAACCTAAATAATTTTTTTTTTAAAAAAATATTACTTCATTAATGACCTCAAACAGAGACTAGGCCGATTCATAAAGAACTAGAGAAGAGGGGCGGCAAAAATGAAACATTTAATCCACTTCTAAATGGTTGCTTACCTATATTGAAAACAGCCTATCATTAGCGTAGAATTTATAAGTCCTTTGTAAAAGAAGACATAAATTAGTAAAATGATTCAAATGATCCAAATGTGTATTAAATGGAAACATCAATTATTAGCATGAATTGTTATTCCAAAAATGGCAATTTACAATGTAAACTGAAAGCAGCTAAGGGACTAAATAAATAAACTACTATGAATTACCTATAAGTTCCTTATGGAAATAATCCAACTTGCTATTGCTAAGTTATGAACTAATTAATTCTTTGACACATCATTAGCTGGGAAATCATGGCACAATAATTCGATGATTTCCTTTACACGGCACTCTATCTAGGTGGAGTGCCCACCACAAGATTAGCTATGATTAGTTGTATGGGGTATCGAAGTAATGAACATTACAAAATTGTTATTTTAATATGCCGAGTAGTCAACTTCATGAAATTGCAGACAATTTTATAAACATCAAGATTTTTGCTATTGCGTTATCCTATAATTACTAACACTCGTATTATTGGTTAAGCTTCTAAAAGAATGTGCTGGTGCCAGTTTGTGTATAAATATAACTAGTATGCACCTTGATATGGATCTTAGGTTTCAGTCTTGCATGTGGGAAACAAGTGCATGATAATTTATCTAGTAATTCTTTTGTTGCTAGTCTGCCAACACTACTATTAAGTGATATTGCATGGTTGGTGTAATAGAACCATATCATAGATTCTATGTAACTCAATAGATTTATTACCCGTCATAAATATATTAGATACTCTGAATGCATCATTTTGAACTTATTTGCATGACTTTGGAAGCCACGTGTTATGTTAAGATATATCATTCTGTATCATTCTATTTTGCATCATTTTTTTTAAAGTTATGCATATTAATTTAAACATGAAACAAATGTTGGGGTTAATTTCAAAAGTTTTGAGAGAAACATGCATATACAAAGGATAAAACAATCAATTATGTTCATGGGCTTCAATGTGACAATGTTTTCATTGGCATGAGATGTCAAGGACTTGCCTCTGCTCTTTTACAAATCGCCTAATTCTAGAGAATATAAAACAGATCTGGCATACCATTATTTGTGGGGTATGATGCTTAGAATACACCAATTTGCTTCCACAACAAAAGGGAAACAGATTGTTTTAGGCAAATTTTTATGGATGTGGGAAGCATTGCATCACTATCATATTATCGTACAAAAAGTAACCTAAGAAATCACATATTTGAAAGATATACCAAGTTATGCGACTTAGGTCGTAATTTTTTCGCTAAATTGGCTCCAAGGTGGAATGTCGACATAATAATGGAACATGTTGCAATGTTAGGTGATACAACCCTCAACAGGATCACAACAAGTTCGTTAGTTAGAGAATTTATAGACTACGAAGAGTAGAATATACGAAGGCCCTCAGGATTAAGGACTAAGATCGACAGTAATGAGAAAGGAAATCTGCGCAAAAATAAATTAATTGAAGAAATTGGAAGAAAACCTTACCTCTACCACTGGATTCCTGCTCTCCGGTTTACATACAATGGAAAACGCGGAGAAGCAGGGCTTTTGGCAGAGGATTAGGCTTCGCACAATCTTGGAAACTCTCTCCCGAAGAATCAAGGAAAACAAGAAAAAATGGAGGAAAATGAGAAGAGGACAGTGGACCATGTGAAGGAAGAGGAGACGGTCGTGGTGGAGACATCTCGAACGCGTCGACGTGGGCTTCCGTGGCTTGCCGCCGGCGAGTGGAGCTGAGGCCGACCAACGATGAAGAAAGCAGAGGCATAAATAGTCCCCGATTTGGACTCGCTTTCGGTACCCGACCCGACCATTGCCAGACCACAAAGAGGGTTTGGTTATGGGATTAGAGCGGTGGAAAGTTTAGGAGCGGCTCGGAGGTTCGCGTGGTTCCAAATTGGATTATTTTAGGGCTTGAGTGTATATATATATATATATATATATATATATGATTTAAAAAAGTATTGTTTTAATTTTTAGTCCATTATTATCATAGGATAATTACCAAGCACTTGTTATTTATGATTTAACTTTTGTATGTTTTAATAGATATTTTCTTGATAAACTTTTTAAAATATGAATTTTTAGCCTGATCAACTCTTCAAGGTGTAATATTTGATACCCAATAAATATCCAGCCGAAGCTCACCAACTTGAGCTCTTGCAAAGCACAAGTCCAAACCATGGAGACAATGTTTGATACCATGAAGACACATATATGATCGCTCAATCTTCTCTACTCGAACTACCAAAGAGAGCAAAAAAAACCGACCACGTACACCAAATGAATTGAAACGTGACGATCGAATCGGAGGAGAACGTCCTGTTACGTACCAATGGTGGGGATGGTGGTGATGACCTCTCCTAGCTTCAACTTGTAGAGAATGGTGGTCTTCCCGGCGGCATCAAGGCCCACCATCAGAATCCTCATCTCTCGCTTCGCAAACAACGCCTTCAACATCCTCGAGAACGCCAGACCCATCGCTGCAGCAGAAGGATGAAGCCGGAAGCTGAATCGATGAGAGCTCAGACCAAACGCTAGGCTAGGAGGCTGGGCGAGTGAGAGGAGAGATAAGGGGAATAAAGGTGGCACGAAGAAGAAGGGTACAGGATTCTCATTAGGAGATAAGGGGAATAAAGTTGGAATTGATACCAAGCGCTTTATTCTTGCTTTAGAGGGCCACTTCCATTTGATTGGTAAGCCGAGTTAGAAGAGAGGAGACGCCATCAGACCCAAAAAGGGTTCTATAAAAAGAAAAGCATGTAATTATAATTCAAATTTATTTACTATTTTTTAATTTTTATTTAAATTTTGAATCATTTGGTTTCAATTCGTTAATGAGTTAATTAAATTGATAGGTAAAGCCATTTTTGCAGCTCAACAATAAATAAAAAAAAAAAGATTTTAGTTAGGTTATAATGTGCGACCTACGAAAGTTGATGAAGGCTCACTAACAATTTAATTGCATCAGCAGATAGATTTAAAGTGTTAAATGGCCTTCTCTAAGAACCACGTTTTTAAGATGAGGAATACTAACGGCCACTTCCTTCCCGCTTAGCTTCCAGCCCTATGCGGATCGAAATGATGGGGTTTAGAAATATCGAAGTCAAAATTAATGTTTGAAAGTATGCCAATTAGACTAAAAATCAAGCCTGATATAACTATAATGAGTCGATTTAAGTATGCAAAACTCCAGTCACTTTATGTATCGCCCTTAAAATGATTATAAAAAATTTATCTTTCATGTCCAAATGAGAGCTGCCGATCATTATGCCCATAAACCCATAATGTTATTTGTTTGGGGGGGAAGGTAAAATCATCGTTGCATCAATATTCGTGCGAGGAGGCTAAGACCGACCCCATCTTCTCGCCCACCATGATGTCCCACAGCTTCCCGTAGCTCGGCTCCCCCCGAGCTTCCATAGCTTGACTCCCCCGGGCATCCATAGCCCGAATCCCCCGAGCTTCCACAGCTCGTCTTCTCCGAGCTTCCATAGCTCAGCTCCCCCGGGCTTCCATAGCTCGGATCCCCCGAGCTTCCACAGCTCGTCTACCCCGAGCTTCCCGTAGCTCGGCTCCCCCTGAGCTTCCATAGCTTGACTCCCCCGGGCTTTCACAGCTCGGATCCCCCAAGCTTCCACAGCTCGTCTTCCCCGAGCTTCCACAGCTCGGCTCCCCCGGGCTTCCACAGCTCGTCTTCCCCGAGCTTCCACAGCTCGGCTCCCCCGAGCTTCCCATAGCTCGGCTTCCTCCGGGCCCCCGCAGCTCGGCTCCCCCGAGCTTTCCATAGCTCGCTTCCTCCGGGCCCCCATAGCTCGGCTTTCTCCAGGCTTCCATAGCTCGGCTTCCTCCGGGCCCCCGTAGCTCGGCTCCCCCGAGCTCCCCGTAGCTTGACTTTCTCCGAGCTTCCGTAGCTCGGCTCCCCCTAGCTTCCCGTAGCTCGGTTTTCCCGAGCGATCCATGCTCCGATACTTACCCCCTCGCGGAACCTGGCGCAGGAGAGCCTAGACCTATCGTAACAGCATCTTAGGCAAAGCATTATGTCGAAGAGTGGTCTAGAGCCTAATACGACTACCTAGGACCTACGCACCTACCAGATCCCAAGCAATCAAGGAGCTCTCCTAGCCATCGATCCCTTAACAAACAGGATACGGATCCCAACGGCCCCACAACAGCCTGATTCGATCCATCTCCGTATCCTAACAACTTTCGAGCCTTCCAGAAGGCGCTCAAGATCCAGGTGACAACCTATAAATATGACACTCCCAGATTCCCTCAGGTATGCGCTCACTCTCGCTCTCCCACTCTCACCAGCTGCTCGTCGGTGCTCTCCCCTCTGGAGCTCCCGATCGGCCGTCTCTGGAGAGACTCCCCGGAGAGATCCACCTCCCCATTTTCTGATTGATCGCCGATTTCCCCCACTGACTTGAGCGTCGGAGGGTCTTCCGCGGAGGGCCACCTCCAACGCCTCTCGCGTGAGGACTTCTGTGCAGGTCCGCCCCTGGAGATCGACTGCGCCCGAGTCGGAGGACGGATCCTGGCGGCAACAGATTGGCGCTAGAGGAAGGGTCTCAAGTCCCGTTAAAACTTGAAGAAAGGAGATAAGGATCTCGATCTGGAGTAGAACCTCTCTAATGGCCAATCGGAGAAGAGCAACCTCTGAAGCCCAAGACCAGGCCGCTCCCCAAAGGCCTGATCCAGTGAGCAATGTAGTGCCACAGCCTCCACCAATTGAAACCCCATCGCCGCTAGCCATCCCGGTGACCCAGGACCAGCTCGCCTCGCTGGTCCAGCAAGTCCAGGCCCTGACTCACCTGGTCCAGGAGCGCTTCGTAGCTCCTCCCGCTCCGCACCTTCATGAGGAGGCCGCGATTCCTTCTTCGCCAGCGACTTCCTCCCCCAGTCCGCATGAAGCCGCGGACCCCCTACATCGACCCAGAGGGGACAAACCAGTCCCGCGAGGCAGCTACAACAGGGATCCTCCCAGATCTCGGCGAGTCCGGTCCCTCTCCCCAGTGTCCTCCCACCATGATTCGACGCCGTCCCTGCGATCCTCTCGCCCAGCTCCTCCTCTGACCGCTCAAGAGGAGATCTATCGGCAGATCCAGAAGATGCGTCAGGAGCTGGACGCTGCCAAGCATGCCCATCCGCCTCAGCCCAAAGCGGAGCAGGGCATCCCTTTCTCCAAAGGGATCATGGAGAAAGTGATTCCCTCCCATGTTAAGCTACCGGCTGTCGAACCCTACCATGGCTCTTCTGACCCGGACGACCATCTCAGCAGCTTCCGATCAATAATGATGTTCCACGGAGCATCCGACGCGATCCTCTGTCGTGCTTTCCCCTCCACCCTCAGAGGATCTGCCCGAACCTGGTTCAATGCCTTGAAGCCAGGTTCCATTGATTCATTTGACGAGCTGAGCCGTCTTTTTATTGGCCAGTTTGTCAGTAGCTATCGCCACCGACGAAGATCTGACTCCCTCTCCGAAGTCAAGCAGAGAGAGGGGGAGTCTTTGAGAAATTATCTTGGCCATTTTAATAAGGCCATGTTGGAGGTAGACCACCTTAATCATGAGGTGGCTATGTCCGCCTTCGCGGGGGGAGTCTCAAAGGAAAGTGACTTCTACCTGGCAATGGAAGTCATCTACCCCCCTAACCTCTCTGATATGATAGCCCTGGCGGACAAATACGCTAGGGTCGAAGAATCGCGGAGAGTTGCCCGCGCCGAGCTGGCAAAGAAGAAGGAGCCCAAAGGTCCCGACAGGCACCGTCCCGCCCATCGGCTGATTCCACCTCGCTGCCAAAGAGTTCCCCCACTGCCACCGAGGAATCGCTCTCGGAGCCCACCCAGGCGATTCGATCGCTACACTCTACTGACCGTGCCCCGGGCGCAGATCCTCATGGAGATAGAACACCAGCTCCCCCGGCCAGCTCCTCTCCGAGGGAACCCAACCCAAGAGACCCCACTAAGTACTGCCGCTACCACCGGGAGCACGGCCACGATACTGAAGAATGCTGGCAGCTAAAAAATGAAATCGAGAGGCTGATCCAGTGGGGACGACTGAATCAGTTCAGGAGGGCGCCCAAGCCAGGACAAGGAGGTGACCGCCATCCTGAACCTCAACAACCTCCTCCTCCACCAAATCCGCCCGTGATCGGCCGCATCAACATGATCGAAGAGGCCGGCGGGTCGAGCCTCAGGGACGATGGTGAAGGATCAGCGCCAAAGAAGGCACGGACGGCGAGCTCTCTTTCTCCGACGATGATCTCCAAGGGATACAGTTCCCTCATGATGACGCATTAGTTGTATCCCTCAATTTGAATAACTATGATGTAAGTCGGATCCTTGTTGACAGTGGAAGTTCGGTGAATGTTCTGTACCTCGATGTGTTTGCCAAGATGAAACTACTCATGGAAAACTTTCGAGCCATGGATTCCACCCTAATGGGATTCACAGGCGACGTCATCATCCTGGAAGGGGTCGTCACCTTGATGGTCCACGCGAGAGCCTGGCCCCTTGTGGCCACTGTCTACACGAACTTCCTAGTGACCAAACTCAGGTCCCCATACAACACAATATTCGGCAGGCCCGGCCTAATATCCCTCAAGGCAGTTGTCTCCATCCCACACTTATCCATGAAATTCCCCACAGAACAGGGAGTTGGAGTTGTTCGAGGAAGTCAAGCCATGGCTCGGCAATGCTTCGTTACCAGCCTTCAGTCCAGAGTGCCAGAGGTTGACGGGCTAGACGCTCGGGAGGAATTTGCCAAACAGCAAGGAGAACCAGCAGAGGAGCTGGAGGAGGTGCCGCTGGATGAGGCTCGCCCCGACCGAACTATAAAGATCGGGTCGTTGCTGAAGGGCGAACCTCGGCGTAGATTGATCAATTTTCTCCAAAGCAACGCCGACGTCTTCGCTTGGTCTGCCTCTGACATGCCGGGGATTGGCCCCGAGGTTCTCGTCCATCGTCTCAACATGGACGAGATGCACAGGCCCGTCAAGCAGAAGAAGAGGAGCTTTGCCCCGAAACGGCAAAAGGCCATTGAAGAAGAAGTAGATAAACTCATCAAGGCAAACTTCGTCCGGGAGGTAAATTATCCAAGCTGGCTATCAAACGTCGTCATGGTGAAGAAGTCGAACGACAAGTGGAGGATTTGCATCGACTTCACCGACCTCAACAAAGCCTGCCCGAAGGATAGCTTCCCTCTTCCCCGGATCGACCAGCTCGTGGACGCCACATCAGGTCACCAAATGCTGTCATTCATGGACGCTTATTCATGCTACAATCAGATCCGGATGGCCCCCGAGGATGAAGAAAAGACCGCCTTCATAACCGACCGAGGTACTTACTGTTATCGCGCCATGCCCTTTGGTCTTAAAAATGCAGGTGCCACCTACCAAAGATTGGTTAACAAAGTATTCAAGGAGCAAATCAGCCAGAATATGGAGGTGTACGTGGACGACATGCTGGTCAAGAGCAAAGAAGTATCACAGCATGTCGAGGACCTCTCAGAGAGCTTTGCAACGCTGCGCAAGTATGGGATGAGACTCAACCCGACCAAATGCGCCTTTAGCGTTAACTTCGGGAAGTTTCTCGGCTTCATGGTCTCCCAGCGAGGTATCGAAGCTAACCCCCAGAAGATTCAAGCTCTCCAACAAATGGCGCCCCCGGCATCTATTAAAGAGGTCCAGCGCCTAACTGGGAGGATAGCGGCTCTCAATCGCTTCGTGGCACGTTTGGCCGAGAGATGCCTCCCTTCTTCAAAACCCTCCGGTCGGTTAGGAACTTTTGGTGGACCCCTGAGTGCCAAAAGTCATTTCAAGATCTCAAGAAATACCTCGGCTCGCCTCCACTCCTCAGCAGTCCAAGCCCAGGCGAGACCCTGTTCTTATACTTGGCTGTTTCAGAAGGTGCCGTCTGTTCGGTGCTGGTCAGAGAGGAAAGCAAGGTCCAAAAGCCGATTTACTATGTCAGCGGCTGCTCCACGATGCGGAGACAAGATATAGCAAAATTGAGAAGATGGTGTTGGCCTTAATCACTTCAGTTTGGAAGCTGCGACCGTACTTCCAAGCACACTCTGTGATGGTCCTGACTGACCAACCCATCAAGGCGGTGGTCCACCATCCCGAGACATCAGGAAGGATGACCAAGTGGGCCATCGAGCTGAGCGAGCATGACATCCACTTTCAGCCTTGCCCGGCCATCAAAGCTCAAGTGCTAGCCGATTTCCTCCTCGAGTGTACCATCCCGGAGGACGGTTCCACCCCGGACTCCCCGAGGATCCAAAATCTGGAGCCCGGTGGCTCCTTCATGCCGACGGGTCGTCCAACGCATATCGCTCCGGTGCAGGCCTGGTTCTTGCCAGTCCAGAGGGGGCAACCTTTGAATATGGCGTCCGGTTCTCTTTCTCGGCCTCCAACAACTAAGCTGAGTACGAAGCCCTGCTAGCCGGTCTCCGAATCGCCCGCAATCTGAAGGTGGAGAAGCTTAATGCCTTCACCGACTCTCAGCTAGTGGCCGGCCATGTACGAGGAGAATTTGAGGCTCGGGAGCCGAACATGGTTCGATATCTTCAAGAGGTGCGGAGCCTGCTTTTCCATTTTTCCGAGTTTGAAATCACTCAGATTCCCAGGTCCGAGAATGCTCGCTCCGACCTACTGTCCCGATTGGCGACCGCGGAGTCAATGGACGCCGAACAAAAGTTCCACCTGGAGACTCTGGAGAAGCCCAGCATCGGAAGCCAACCGAATAATGCAAGTTGAAGCCGAACCATCATGGTTCGATCCCATTCTAAAGTACCTCAAAGAAGGGTCGCTTCCACCCGACCGAAGAAAGGCTAGAAAGCTAAAGTTGCAGGCCACCCACTACGTGTTGATCGACGATCAACTCTACAAACGATCCTTCTCCATGCCGCTGCTCAGATGCCTCCGCCCATCCGAAGCAGATTATGCTCTCCGTGAAGTGCATGAAGGGATTTGCGGCAACCACCTGGGAAGCCGGTCCCTATGCCACAAGGTGCTACGACAAGGCTACTACTGGCCGACTATGCAGAAGGATGCAGACGACCTTGTCCGAGCTTGCGACCCATGCCAGAGGCACTCAAGCATTCAGAGGCTCCCCTCCGCCAGCCTAATTCCTGTGTCCTCTGCTTGGCCCTTCGCCAAGTGGGGAATAGACATCCTCGGCCCATTCCCGCTCGCCACGGGGCAGCAGAAATTTCTATTCGTCGCCATCGACTATTTCACTAAATGGGTCGAGGCGGAGGCGGTTGCACAAATAACCGAGGCATGGGCCAAAGATTTTGTATGGAGGTCCATCATCTGCCGATTCGGCCTCCTGCATATCATAATCACTGATAACGGCAAGCAATTCGACAACTCTAAGTTCCGCCAGTTCTATGAGGAGCACGAATCCGTCACCACCTCACTTCGGTTGGGCATCCACAAGCCAACGGAGCAGCGGAAGTAACCAATAGAACCCTCCTTCAGGGGATTAAAGCTCGCCTTTCCAGAGCCCAAGACAGATGGGCAGACGAGTTGCACCATGTCCTATGGGCCTACCGCACCACCCCGAGAGTCTCCACAGGCGAAACCCCATTCCGGATGGCCTTCGGTACAGAGGCCGTTATCCCTGTAGAAATAGGCCTCCCTTCGCTATGGGTAGAAAGCTACTCAGAGGAAGCTAGCGACGAACAGCTCCGCACCAACCTCGACCTGATAGAGGAGATTAAAGAGAAGGCCCAGATCAGAGTGGCTGCCTACCAACAAAGGGTTGCCCGCTACCACGCCTCCAGAGTCAAAGGGAAAGCCTTCCTGCCTGGCGACCTTATTCTCCGGAAAGCCTCTGTTCCCAAACCGCTGGAACAAGGAAAGCTGGCACCAAACTGGAAGGCCCATACCAAGTAACGGAGATCATTGGACCGGGAACTTACAAGCTGCAAGATCTAAACAAAAAGTCTATCCTCCGGACGTGGAACTCGGACAATCTTCGTAAGTATTATCAATAGGGTATGACCTCTATAAGTCCATTTTTGATATACCTTATTATACCTTCCTATCGGCACGTGTTTTCGTAATTTGCAACGTGAATCATCGTGCATTACATTGCCAAAGATTGCGCAAAGAAACAGGTGCTGCTCACCAATCCTCGGCACGACCAAGTTGCCTATCTGAACGGGAATTCTCCGAACCTCGGCTGGACCAAGCTACAAATTCTCCGAATCTCGGCTGGGCCGAGCAACAAAATCTCCGAACCTTGGCAGGGCCAAGGAAAAAAATTCTCCGAACCTCGGCTGGGCCGAGCAACAAATCTCCGAACCTTGGCAGGGCCAAGTAAAAAATTCTCCGAACCTCGGCTGGGCCGAGCTACAAATTCTCCGAACCTCGGCTGGGCCGAGCTACAAAATCTCCGAACCTTGGCAGGGCCAAGTAAAAAAATTCTTCGAACCTCGGCTGGGCCGAGCAACAAAATCTCCGAACCTTGGCAGGGCCAAGTAAAAAAATTCTCCGAACCTCAGCTGGGCTGAGCTACAAATTCTCCGAACCTCGGCTGGGCCGAGCTACAAATTCTACGAACCTCGGCTGGGCCGAGCAACAAAATCTCCGAACATTGGCAGGGCCAAGTAAAAAAAATTCTCCGAACCTCGGCTGGGCCAAGCTACAAATTCTCCGAACCTCGGCTGGGCCGAGCAACAAAATCTCCGAACCTTGGCAGGGCCAAGTAAAAAATTCTCCGAACCTCGGCTGGGCTGAGCTACAAATTCTCCGAACCTCGGCTGGGCTGAGCAACAAACTCTCCGACCCTCGGCTGGGCCGAGTAATAAATTCTCCGAACCTCGGCTGAGCCGAGCAACGAATTCTCAGAGTCTCGGCTGGACCGAGCAACAAATTCTCCGAACCTTGGCTGGGCCGAGCAGCAAATTCTCCAAACCTTGGCCAAAGCCAAGGACTACACCCTGTCGCTCGAAACCTCGGCCAAAGCCAAGGAGTGACCTTAGATGTCAAGCTCCTTGGGCCTACCGAGTGACACTCTCGGGCCCTGGTCGCATTCGACTGCCAAACCATCGGCCGAAGGAGCGAAGTCATCGCGCCTTAGTCACACTCTAGGACATCATTCGAAGTAGGGTGACTTCTCGAATACCCTACAAATGAGCATGAAAACGAAGACCTCCTGATACTCCAAAGGAAGTAAAGGGACTCCTTCTAAAGGATCGCCTAGTGTTGGCCCAGATGGCAACCCAAGAGGAGGGGGGGGGTGAATTGGGTTCTTAAAAATTTAAGTCTTTTTAACTTTAGTTGATTAGTTAGCAAAATGTGCAAGTGAGAGGCTAACTTTAATCAATACACAAGCAAATAATAAAGAGAGATAGAGAGAGAGAAAATATAGCACGGCAAACACAAGATAATTTTATAGTGGTTCGGTGCAACCAACACCTACGTCCACTCCCAAGATTCACTTGGGTCCACACTATAATCTCTTCGATTACAGCCGAGTTGTTTTCCAAGCTCACAACTCAAACTTGTTGTTTTCACGGGATCACAACGAACCCAGCCGGTTTTACTCGGGCTCACCAGCACAAAACCCTACACGTTGTTTTTCACGGGCTCACAACTAACCCAACACAAGCACTCCGGCTTGCAACGAGGTATAATAACCTCCACTGATTCAATCCACTGATTGAATCAGCAAACAATCAAAATAACAGAGTTTAAATATTGAAATGCTCCCCTTGAGCAAATATACAAATAAAGTATAAAAGGATTAGAAAAGCCTGATAAGATTGCAGATGGTTGTGGCTTTGGCTTTCTTCCTTCTCCTCTTTAACTCCTCTTGAAGTATTGAATCAGGCCTCAGCAAGATTCTTGACCGTTTGAAAACTTTGGAGTTGAGATGAAGCTTTTTCTCCTTTTGTTGAATGTTGAAAATCCTTCGATTTGATCTTTGAAAAGCTTTGGATTTTCTTTTGACTCTTGTGGATTGATGATCTGGAGCAGACGAAACTTCCTCTTTGATTTCACTCCTTTTGAATCACTCTATTTTGAACTAGAAGATTTTTCCAATAAAGCTCTGTTTTTCCCTCTTTTTGAATGATATTCTTTTCTCTCTTTTTGATTTTCTATCTCATTTTTGATTTGAAAAGAGCTCCTCTATTTATAGATTCTGCAAAAATATATCCGTTAGAGACAAAGAAAAATAGCCGTTATTTGAAAATCTTACCGTTGGGCTGATGTGTCATCGTGAAAAATCGCGCCCAGATTTCTGGAGTCGACTCGAGCACGTGGGAGTCGGCTCGAAGTCGATTACTAAAAGTAGAAACATTTTAAACGTTAGAGGGTCGACTCGCGAAAAACCAAAGTGTCGGCTCCTGATAGTCGGGAGTCGACTCGAAGAAAATGGGGAGTCGACTCGAGAAGTGCTCAAAAAAATGGTTTCTGTTGTTTGAGCGGAGTCGACTCGCACAGTCAGGAGTCGGCTCGCACAGAGTCAGGGGTCGACTCTTGAAAACCAAGGGTCGACTCGAGAAAATCAGAAATCTCTGTGGCTTACAGGAGTCGACTCTGAAACTCTAGAGTCGGCTCCGGAACGTATCAAAAATCAGAAATTTTCTGATTGACTTTGAAATTCGTCCCAGAATAATTTTAAATATAAATTTTGACTTGAATACAATTAATATGACATTAAGCATGAATTCAAGACATGTTTCAAGAAATTATTGAATGAAATATATCGTGTAAAAATTCCTTTTGAAATATTAAATATAGAGCTTGAAACTTCTTTTTCAAATTGATTCAAACTTAGTGAATTTAAACATTGAGAGTCCATTGCTTTCATTTTGAATAAGCTCAAGGTTTTGATTAAATAAACTCATTATTTCCTTTAATATACTCATGGCTTTTGGAAATCATCAAAATCAATAAGTTGGGGTAATTATTCCCAAATTTCTCAACAATCTCCCCCTTTTTGATGATGACAAAAACATTGAGTATATGCATTATAATTGAAAAATTTTCTGATACCAAAATCAATTTTATGTTCATGGAAAGGCTCCCCCTCAATGAGGTAGCTCCCCCTATGAAACCCAATTTTATAATTCATTCAAAATTTTCAATTGTTAAGTTCAAGCAAATAATTTTTCTTTTCAAACATTCATAATAACTTTTTCTCCCTTTTAGATTAACTCTCTCCTTTAATATTCAAATATCTCTCCCTCTTTCAAAATTAGTATTGAAAGCTCTTTAATTGATTGAAAGCATATACGATTAACTAAAATTTCTCCCCCTTTTTTGTAATCAACAAAAAGGTTAGGAAGATTAAACTTATTCAATATCATTCTTTATCTTTTACCATTAAATTATCAATTGAGGATAATCATTCAAATATTCAAAGATACTCACAATTGAAATGTACATAATAAAGCATCAAACTTTCTCATTACTTCAAAATGATATTACATGAAAATGTAAACATACTCATTATATTGAAAGTAAACTTGACTTCATTACAACAAAATCTCAGTACATTGAAATGAGATTACATTAAAAATATCAAAAGTTTCTTCTTGTAATCCTATTCAAGTGATCTATCTGCTTCATTCCTTCACATTGAAGTCTAACATAATCTTTAAGCTTATTATCAACAAAAGTACAAGCAGTTGTAATTTTATCTGAAGCTCGGCGTTGCATTGGGAATAGGTCTCTGATCACCGCAGATATCCTTAAGTTCTTCAAAAATATTCTTCAAGTCTTCACTTAGGAGCTGGTGGATGAACTAAGAGTAGATTCAATCGATGAACCGATCACTAAGTGAATAAAGGCTTCCTTTAAATTCATAAACTTTTCATCAAATTCATTTTTCAGTCTATTTTCATGCTCACTTATCTCAGATTTGAATAAGGATCTAAGCTGATCTAACTGCACATCAGAAAAGCTAACAGATGATAATGTAGAAGACTGAGCAGGAGCAAAGCAGAATCTGGAACATAAGCAGGGGCTGGAACATAATCTGGAACAGAAGAGCTCTGAGGAGGCTCAGGTGATGAATGTCTCACTGAAGGTCTGCCTCAGCTTCCATAGCTCTGTCCTCTGCAATATTCTTCCTCTCCCAACTTCCATTCCTCTTAACAAACCCCATTCGATGAATAGTGCCAAAGAGTAATAATCAGTATGCCTTAATCCTTCTTTGGCTCACTATCACTAAATGCAATCCCTTGGCTTTGAAATAACTTGTTAGAATCATGCCATAGGGAAGACAGATTTCCTCTTCCCCCACAATCAGCTATATACCATAATATCATGAGGTAGATTAATAGGCTTGCCTGAAACTACAGCATCCATAATAAAAATATCTCTCTCAGATACATAGTCAATCTGCCTGTCTTGGGAAAAAAATCCTACTGCAGATGTTGTGAAGCAATCTTAGTCCAAAGGCAATTGATTGCAAAACTTCTTCAAATCCCTCAAAATTTCTATTCAATAATCTTGTGAGGGCTGGTGACTATCCTCTGGGGCAAAAGTGGATGGTCCAGACAGGGTAAATCCAACAGTCTAGATAGAATGTGGCAGTGATGTTCAAACCAATGCCTCTCACTACGCTCACTAAACCATTGTCCCTCTAGTCAAATTCTTGTAAAACTCTTTAACTAAGCTGGGTATGTGGGACAGTCCAGGAACATATTTTCTCAAATCCCATCTCAATCAACTGTCTACCTATTAAAATCCCTCATTCTCAAACTCAAAATCAACCTTTCCTTCCTGTTGTAAACTCTACTCGCAAGGTGATCTACCTGAAGAGTGGTAGCAGGAGCAGGAGCCACTTGGAGAAGAAGTAGAAGAGAATCCGGAGTGGCTCGCGAACGGGTCGACGCACGGTCCGTTTCCTCTTCATCCGGCACCACTACTGCTAGCTCCACGGGTTTTGGGTGCCATAGATCTGATGGAGTGATAATCAAAGGTTTTTGGAGGTTTTGGAGGGTTTGGGAAATTTTGGAAAGAGTTTGGAATGATTAGAAACGATTGAATGACCGTCGGGTCGACTCGTGCCCTAGATAATCAGCCTGGGACCACGTCGAGTCGACTCGCGCAAAGCGTGGAGTCGGCTCCCGGTAAGTCACAGAGCACGAACCCGATCTCGAGTCGACTCGCTCAGAGAAGGGGTCGACTCCTGAGTTTCAGCAGAAACTCGAGTCGACTCCGATACTCTCCGAGTCGGCTCCGAGACCATTTCAGAAAAAAAAATTCAGAGAATCTGAAATGAGTCCGGATTTGATCTTTGAGTATGATTAAAAATCATGGATTTTGATAGATCAAATTGATATGAGTTCTAGATAAAATTTCCTTAAGATTTTGAGAAATTGAAAGAACTCTAGATATATTTCCTTAGAGGTTTCAAAATCTATCCAAAAGGGTTACAAATTCCTAACTCTCCTCTAAGATAACAAAATCTTTCTTCACTTAAAGGTTTTGTAAAGATGTCAGCTAGTTGTTCTTCAGTGTTTACATAATCTAAACAAATTTCATCATTAGCTACATGTTCCCTTATAAAATGATATCTAATTTCTATGTGTTTTGTCCTTGAGTGTTGAATCGGATTTTTAGTTAAATTGATTGCGCTAGTATTATCACATCTTATGGGTGTCTTATCAAGTGTGATACCATAGTCTTCAAGTTGTCGCTTAATCCATAGGATTTGCGCACAGCAACTTCCAGCTGCTACATATTCAGCTTCAGTAGTTGATAATGCAACTGAATTTTGCTTTTTGCTAAACCATGATTAAGTTACTTCCTAAGAAATGGCATGCACCACTTGTGCTTTTTCTATCTAGTTTACATCCAGCATAATCAGAATCCGAATATGCAATTAGGTTTAATGTTGAGTCTCTAGAATACCATAAACCTACATTTTTCGTTCCATTTAAGTATCTTAAAATTCTTTTAACAGCTATTAAATGTGATTCTTTAGGTTCAGATTGAAATCTAGCACATAAACATACTGAAAACATAATATCTGGTCTACTTGCTGTTAAATAAAGAAGGGATCCGATAATACCTCGATAATACTTTTGATCAACCTTTTTACCTTCTTCATCTTTGTCCAGCTTGCATGAAGGACTCATTGGAGTTCCGAGGGGTTTCATTGTTTCCATACCAAACTTTTTGAGTAGTTCTCTTGTGTATTTGGTTTGGTTGATAAAGATTCCCTCCTTGCATTGTTTGATTTGGAGTCCAAGGAAGAAGTTGAGTTCTCCCATCATGCTCATCTCGAATTCTCCCTGCATCAACTTTGCAAATTCTTGACAAAGAGAATCGTTAGTAGCACCAAAAATAATGTCATCTACGTATATTTGTACTACAAGCAAATCTTTATTTTTCTTTTCAAAAATAGTGTTTTATCAACATTACCTCTTGTAAAATCATTTTCTATTAAGAATTTACTTAACCTATCATACCAAGCTCTAGGTGCTTGTTTCAAACCATATAAAGCTTTGTGCAATTTAAAAACGTGATTTGAAAATTCATGATCTTCAAAACCTGGTGGTTGTTCTACATAACTTCTTCATTTATAAATCCATTTAAAAATGCGCTTTTAACATCCATTTGAAATAAGTTAAAATTCATGTGACATGCAAATGCAAGTAAATCTAATGGCTTCCAATCTAGCTACAGGTGCAAAGGTTTCATCAAAATCAATACCTTCCTCTTGATTATATCCTTTTGCAACTAATCTAGCTTTGTTTCTAATTACTATGCCATTTTCATCTAATTTATTTCTAAAAACCCATTTTGATCCTATTACTGAATGATTTTTAGGTCTTTCAACTAAAGTCCAAACATTATTTCTAGTAAATTGATTTAGTTCTTCTTGCATTGCTATCATCCAATTATTATCTTTCTCGGCTTCTTCAATAGTTTTAGGTTCTATTTGAGAGACAAATGCAAGATGATTACTAATATTTCTCATAAATGATCTAGTTCTTATTCCTTGAGAAGGATCACCTATAATCAATTCCTTAGGATGACTATAAGCATATCTCCAATCTCTTGGAAGATCTATATCATTATGATCATTATTAACATCATCGACCTTATGTGAATCATCATCTTTAGCCTCTTGTTCATGATCAGAAGATACTTCAATATTAAGTTTTTCAAGATCTTTTTCAATTATGTTTGTATCTTCCTCATCATCAATCTTTTCAGATCCAGTTGCTAAAGATTCATCAAAAACTACATGTATGGATTCTTCTACTATTAAGGTTTTCTTGTTAAAGATTCTATATGCCTTACTAGTTGTTGAATAACCTAGAAAAATTCCTTCATCAGATTTAGCATCAAATTTTCCTAAGTTGTTTTTACCATTATTATGAATGAAACATTTACATCCAAATGCATGAAAGTATTTTATATTTGGTTTTCTTTCATTCCATAATTCATAAGGTGTTTTCTTTAATATTGGTCTTATTAGCTCTATTTAAGATGTAACATGCTGTGTTAATTGCTTCCGCCCAAAAATACTTTGGTAAGTTGCTTTCGCATAGCATGGTACGGGCCATGTCTTCTAGAGTCCTATTTTTTCTTTCAACTACACCATTTTGTTGTGGAGTCCTAGGGGCTGAAAAGTTATGATTAATTCCATTTTCAGAACAAAAACTTTCAAATAAGTGATTTTCAAATTCAGTTCCATGATCACTTCTTAGAGATACTATGGTAGTGTTTTTCTCATTTGTGACTTTCTTGAAGAATTTCAGAAATATCGAGAAAGTCTCATCTTTGTGAGCTAAAAACATCACCCAAGTGTACCTAGAGTAATCATCTACAATCACTAAACCATATTTCTTTCCTCCTAGACTTGTGGTTCTAGTTGGTCCGAAAAGATCCATGTGAAGTAGCTCTAGAGGCCTAGAAGTTGAAACAGTGTTTTTAGATTTGAAAGAACTTCTAGTTTGTTTTCCAAATTGACATGCATCACAGATTTTGTTATTTTCAAAATCTAACTTAGGTAAACCTTTAACTAAATCCATCTTAATTAGTTTTGAAATAAGGTGTGTGCTTGCATGACCTAATCTACGATGCCATAACCATCCAATATCATTTATGTTAGCATTGTCAGCAATTAGGCAATGACTACTTTCAGATAATTTGTCTAAGTCAACTAAGTACACATTGCCATGTCTATAACCAGTAAAAACAATGCTATCATTAATGGAATCAGATACTATGCAAATAGAAGATTTAAATGAAACATTAAAGTTCTTATCACATAGTTGGCTTATACTAATTAAATTGTGCTTTAAACCATCAACATAAAGTACATTATCAATAAATATAGATGGAGTTATGCGAACTTTACCAAGGCCCATAATTTGACCTTTACCGTTATCGCCAAACGTCACAACTCCACCTTTCTTTTCTTCCAGGGTGATGAATTCATCTTTGTCACCCGTCATATGTCTTGAGCAGCCACTATCAAGGTACCACTTTTTCTTTGATCTTTTGGCTACAAGACATTCCTGCAATATAATCAAACTTTATGTTTAGGTACCCAAGCTTTCTTGGGTCCTTCATGGTTAGTAGCAATAAAAATTGTTCCTTTCGGAACCCAAATTTTCTTTCCTTTGGTGTTTAATTTTTCATTATTACTTATTGTTTTGCACTCAAAGATTTATGTCCTTTTTGATTACATTTAAAACAAGTAATATTACTTTGATTAGCTTTTACAAAAATATTTTTCAATGATTTTTGTTTTCTAAATATGTTATACCCTAAACCAGCTTTGTCAAAAACTGCTTTTTGACTATCTAAAATCATATTTAGTTTAGTTGAGCTTAGAGTAAATTTCTCAACAATGTCTTTATACTTTTTAACATCTTTCTTAAGAAAATCATTTTCATTAGAGATTGATTCTTTTTCTTTAATTAGTTTTTCATTTTTAGATTTTACAATTCAAACTTATGAACACAATCATTCTTTTCATTAAGAAGTGTTTCCATTTTATCTTTTAAATCATTAACTACAAGATTTAATTCATTTTTCATTGATTAAATTTAATTTTCAGTTTTCAAAGATTTGTGTTTCTTTTTCAAAGCTTTGAAATCAATCATCAATTCATTGAATGCTTCAAACATTTCATCAAATGTAAATTCATCATCGGGGGTTTCGGTACTTACCTCATTGTCGTTGTCGTCGTTGTTGGCCATGAAACAGATATTGGCAACTTCCTTTTGTTCTTCTTCTTCCGACGAGGAAGATTCATCAGACCATGTTGCCATGTATGCTTTCTTCTTTTTTTGTAGGCCTTTTTCAGCAAAGGACAATCATATCTAAAGTGCCCTGGCTTTTTACACTCATAACATACTAAGGGCTCTTTCTTTTTCTTTCTCCTTCCTTTTTCTTATCTTTTTCTCCATCAATTCTTGCTCCAAATTTCTTTTTATGGAAGGGCCTTTTTCTCATAAACTTTCTGAATTTTTTGGCCAAGAGAGCAGTTTCATCATCATCTTCATCATTACTTTCACTGCTGCTCTCTTCCATTTCTGCAGTTTTGAGGGCAAGTGTTTTCTTTCTTTTTGTTTCCTCCTCAACATGCTGCTTCATTGTCAGCTCGTGGGTCATTAGGGATCCTAGAAGCTCCTCTAAAGGTAATGCATTGAGGTCCTTTGCTTCTTGGATAGCAGTGACTTTCGCTTCCCACGATCTTGGTAGTGACCTAAGAATTTTGCGCACAAGGTCAGCATTAGAATAAATTCTACCAAGACTCTTTAAACCATTCACAATATCAGTGAATCTAGTGAACATGCATGTGATGGTTTCAGTTTGTTCCATTGTAAACAATTCATATTTATGAACCAAAATGTTTATTTTCGATTCCTTAACTTGGTTTGTTCCTTCATGTGTTATTTCCAACCTATCCCAAATTTCTTTAGCGGAATTACATGTTGAGATTCGGTTGAATTCATTGGAGTCTAAGGAACAATACAAAATTTGATGGCTTTAGCATTTAGTTGTGCCATTCTCCTATCATTATCATTCCAATCCCTTTCGGGCTTAGGAACAATAGTGCCATCTATTACGTGTGTGGGTGTACTAGGTCCATTTATTATTACTCCCCACAATTCATAGTCAGAAGCTTGAATGAATATTCTCATTCTAGCTTTCCAATAAGAATAGTTGGTTCCATTAAATAAAGGAGGTCGATTCGTAGAATGACCTTCAGCAAAACATGAACCACTTTGTGTTGCCATAAGGATCTTTAGCCCTTGATCGTGAGATCAAATTCTAAATGAGCACTTGCTCTGATACCAATTGTTGGCCCAGATGGCAACCCAAGAGGGGGGGGGGGGGTTTCTTAAAAATTTAAGTCTTTTTAACTTTAGTTGATTAGTTAGCAAAATGTGCAAGTGAGAGGCTAACTTTAATCAATACACAAGCAAATAATAAAGAGAGATAGAGAGAGAGAAAATATAGCACGACAAACACAAGATAATTTTATAGTGGTTCGGTGCAACCAACACCTACGTCCACTCCCAAGATTCACTTGGGTCCACACTATAATCTCTTCGATTACAGCGAGTTGTTTTCCAAGCTCACAACTCAAACTTGTTGTTTTCACGGGATCACAACGAACCCAGCCGGTTTTACTCGGGCTCACCAGCACAAAACCCTACACGTTATTTTTCACGGGCTCACAACTAACCCAACACAAGCACTCCAGCTTGCAACGAGGTATAATAACCTCCACTGATTCAATCCACTGATTGAATCAGCAAACAATCAAAATAACAGAGTTTAAATATTGAAATGCTCCCCTTGAGCAAATATACAAATAAAGTATAAAAGGATTAGAAAAGCCTGATAAGATTGCAGATGGTTGTGGCTTTGGCTTTCTTCCTTCTCCTCTTTAACTCCTCTTGAAGTATTGAATCAGGCCTCAGCAAGATTCTTGACCGTTTGAAAACTTTGGAGTTGAGATGAAGCTTTTTCTCCTTTTGTTGAATATTGAAAATCCTTCGATTTGATCTTTGAAAAGCTGTTGGATTTTCTTTTGACTCTTGTGGATTGATGATCTGGAGCAGACGAAACTTCCTCTTTGATTTCACTCCTTTTGAATCACTCTATTTTGAACTGGAAGATTTTTCCAATAAAGCTCTGTTTTTTCCTCTTTTTGAATGATATTCTTTTCTCTCTTTTTGATTTTCTATCTCATGCTTTTGATTTGAAAAGAGCTCCTCTATTTATAGATTCTGCAAAAATATATCCGTTAGAGACAAAGAAAAATAGCCGTTATTTAAAATTCTTACCGTTGGGGCTGACATGTCGTCGTGAAAAATCGCGCCCAGAATTTCTAGGAGTCGACTCGAGCACTGTGGGAGTCGGCTTGAAGTCGATTACTAAAAGTAGAAATATTTTAAACGTTAGAGGGTCGACTCATGAAAAACTAAAGTGTCGGCTCCTGATAGTCGGAAGTCGACTCGAAGAAAATGGGGAGTCGACTCGAGAAGTGCTCAAAAAACATGGTTTCTGTTGTTTGAGCGGAGTCGACTCGCACAGATAGGAGTCGGCTCGCACAGAGTCAGGGGTCGACTCTTGAAATCCAAGGGTCGACTCAAGAAAATCAAAAATCTCTGTGGCTTACAGGAGTCGACTCTGAAACTCTAGAGTCGGCTCCGGAACGTATCAAAAATCAAAAATTTTTCTGATTGACTTTGAAATTCGTCCCAGAATAATTTTAATTAAAATTTTGACTTGAATACAATTAATATGACATTAAGCATGAATTCAAGACATGTTTCAAGAAATTATTGAATGAAATATATCGTGTAAAAATTCCTCTTTGAAATATTAAATATAGAGCTTGAAACTTCTTTTTCAAATTGATTCATAACTTAGTGAATTTAAACATTGAGAGTCCATTGCTTTCATTTTGAATAAGCTCAAGGTTTTTGATTAGTAAACTCATTATTTCCTTTAATATACTCATGGCTTTTGGAAATCATCAAAATCAAGTTGGGGTAATAACAATCTCCCAAATTTCTCAACACCTAGGTCTGCCGCTGGTCCGGGCAGAGACCGGTGTCCCCCCCATGAAAACTTGTTTCGGATTCGGGTAGCTCATAAGCCCCGGCCGACCTATACAATGTGCATAACTCAGCTTAGGTTCGGGTAGCTCATAAGCCCCTACCAACCTAAGTGTTCCCCTAAGCTATGTCCGGATTCGAGTGGCTCGCGCGCCCTAATTAGGCCCGACCGTGGTCTCACGAAACCTGGCTCAAACTTGGGCGACCGGAAAGACTCAACCAACGTTCGCAAATGTTCTGGGAACAGCGGAACGCACAGTATGATAAAACTTTATATTCATTAATTAAAAAGGGGGAAAGACAACGACGGCAAAAGAAAAGAAAAAGAAAAAGAAAAAGAAGCCCTTGCTAGAGCTCGCTATCACTCCCGGACGCCAGTAAGTCCTCCAGGCATTGGGAAAGCTCGGTGACTTGCTGGCGGAGTGACATTATTTCCTCCTTCTGCCGGTCCGCCACCCGGCGCAGAGCTTCGACCTCCCTCGTGGTAACATCGACATATTCTTCAACGACCCTCTCGAGCCGCTGGCGGCTCGCGAGGGCCGACGCCAAGGCCAGCCCGTCAACTGTAATGGTGGGAGGGCCCCCCACCGGATGTAACAGGTCGTTGATCGCCGCCCTTAGGTCGTCAGATGATCGCTCTCCTCCTTGAGAAGCCATAACGAAAACTATTTTGAAACTGAACCAGAGGGGTGGCAAAAACCAGCACCCCCCGTTCGTATTTATACTTGTCAAGTGAGTATTTCGATCAGTCGGACCGTAACCACCAACCTGTGATAACTCGCCACGTATCATTGCTTTAATTGGCGCCTGCAGAATCCGAAGGGTCGTGCCACATCCCGAGCAAAATCGGTAATGCGGATGGACTGTTCGGGAACCTTCCTAGGAACGAAGTATCTCCCGATCTGCCGGCCCCCTGTAATAAATGCTCCCAACACTTCCCCAAGCTCTTTTAAGCTGGCCGCCCCTCGGAAAAGCGTGAGAAAGAAAGAATTCCAGCGCCTAATAGTAACTCGTCCCCTCGGGAGGGGTTGTGTCATAAATGGAAGGCGTGACCATATTGACGCCCCTCACCGAACGCTGTAGGGACCTAGCATTGTGGCTCATGGTAGCGACTAAGTCGCTTCTCCAAGTAACATATCTCCAAACCTTGGCAGGGCCAAGTAACAAATCTCCGAACCTCGGCTGGGCCGAGCAACAGATCCTCCGAACCTCGGCTGGGCCGAGCAATAAAATCTCCGAACCTCGGCTGGGCCGAGCAACAGATCCTCCGAACCTCGGCTGGGCCGAGCAACAAATCCTCCGAACCTCGGCAAGGCCGAGCCATAAATATTCGGACTCCAATGGGGTCAAGGCATAAATCTTCGAGCTTCGGACCAAGTTAAGGAGTGTATTCTACCACCGAACAACCTCTAAACCTTCGTCTGGACCAGGGCAGTCTGCAAGCCCCAACTAGTTCGGATAGCGCACGGGATGCTCGCCTAAAAATGAACGGCACGTACCCCACGGCCAGCAACAACAACTTGGCACAGGAAAAATAGAGATTGAGAAGCAGAGCAAAACTCCCTTTATTTCATTTCCATCAAAACCAATTACAAATGCCTGAGAGGCGTTACAAGAGCATTGAAATGCATAAAATAAAGACAAGCACAAAACTCGAGCAACTGCTCCAAAGCAGACCTGGGCAACTGTGATGCTCCGGCGTTCGGACCGATGAGCCAGATAAACCGCAAACAGTCAACTCGAGCCGATAGCGGGCGGGCAACATGGACCAATAGTTGCGGACAACTTCGGTAAATAATGATATCTCGGCGATCCAATCGAGATATCAGGGTGATTGTAAAGGGTGGATGGAATGTCACCCCTGATCACCCAACCAAGATGCCCCCCGGCGAGTAGGTAGGAAGCCCGCGGACCCTGGCGTCGGAACGCTCTCCCAAACCGAGTGTGTACCGCCCCAACTTGCCCAAACTCAAAGGCAAGGTACCTGCGGGTGGCACACTATCACCCCCTCCTCATGTGGCGAAAGATTCCCCAGGCGGGCAAGCCCAGGAATCCAAACCAGGGGAGGAGGCGAAATTGACACAACCCATGGGGAGCCCGCATACACTTCCTACCATACTTCCCCAAGGGGGAACCACAAAGGTCACATGAGAAGCGCATATGTGCGCTCTCCATGTGATCTCTGCGTCCCTCCTGTGCGCTCTCCATATGATCTCCGGGGCTCATCCCCTAAGGGCGAACCACTCTTCAGCAGCTCCTTCATCGCCCCAGCTGTCCAGAGGCGAAGGGCTTATAAAAGGAAAGCTCGACCCTTCCACTCATAACACCAAAAAACAAGCATGGTGGAAACTCCAAAGGGGAAGGAAACTTTGAGGACGGCCTAACACGACCCCTCTTCCCCCTTCTTATAGGCAAAAATGAGCCAGGAACAGCTATCAAGGCCGGAAGCCTCGAGATTCGAAACACCTGGCCCACGCCTCCACGTGGCCTCCCAGGATGGAAGCAACGCCCCACTGCGCGCCAAGCCCATCGCCTGAACCATGATGCATGCAAAGATTTCCTTTTGACCCCGAATCACGATTATTAAATGCAGGGAGTCACCCAGTGATCTTACGGAAACTGACGGGTTCAGGAGATCGTCCTACAAAAGTAACATCCTTCAATGGTAAATGGGTGCGTGCGCAGTACGCCAAAACGACCTGCGTGGGAAAAGACCAATGCTATAAAAGCCTTCCGAAAAGCGCCGGAGCAGCTTTTTCCTTCCCACAGAGCCGTATCATCAACTCCGGTAAAATAAAAACCGATCTACCTATGGAATAGCAGAGCACTGGCAGGGCAGCAAATAGCACGAAAACTGACTGTTCGTCGATGGCTTCCCGAGGAAGTTAATCGCTCGAAGAACTTGTGCAACAAAATTGAACATCTCAAAACAAAAATGAATGTGAAGGCTACGCAAACTATTCTTGCATTCACCAGAAAAGGAAGTGACAAAAGAAACGAAAAATACATCAGCCCTCACAGAGGCTTACCATTGTCTCTCAGAACCACCGACCGTTCTCCCTGATCCGCCGCAAGGCTACCCGCCTACTGTTGGAGAGATGCCACGCGCCTCTCTAAGCGATTGTTAACCGCACGGAGGTGCATGATCTCCCTGGTGGAGGCAATCATATATTGTTCGGTCGCCTCCTGGAGTCATTGTCAACTCGCCAACAAGGAGGCCAGGACCTCCCCGTCGACGACGGTCTGAGTGCGGCTCCTACAAGCCCCCCAGCGAGTGTTGGCATCGTCGGCTGGTCCTCCGGTTGACCTTCTGCCATCCTTGGAAGCCATTCCGTCGGCGCAAACTCATATCAAGCTAGCAAAGTCGTCGAATGAAATGGCCAACAATAATAGGACCCCCCATCGGTATTTAAACCGATCCAAGCAAGAAATCTACCTGCTCCAGCCATCGGCCCTCAAGCCACCAACACAAAATTCCGCCACATGTCGCCGCTTTGGTAACCACTCTCATCCGTCGGCCCTAGCCGACCTACTTTGCCGTCGGCCCTAGCCGACCTACCTCACCCGTCGGCCCTAGCCGACTTGTTTCGTCTGTCGGCCCTAGCCAACCTGCCCTATCTATCGGCCTTAACCGACCTGCTTCATTCCTCAAGTTTTAATTAATCTATTGCACCGCTCAAACATGAACCGAACCAGATCGTCTCTCGGTTCACCATTCAAGGCTATCGCCCCACCTTGGACCCAGCCAATGCATTTCCCTGATCCTGAGATAAAAACGACCAAACAGCGCCAACAAGCCATAAGTTGCTTGCAATTGGGGCAAAATTTGGAGCGAAGACCGCCCAAGAAAATGCACTCAAATGAAAGCGGAAAGTTCATTTATTAAAGAACGTCAGGCAGAATTACAGCTCGGGAAGCAAAACGTAGAAGTGACTTTTTAAAGGTCGGGAACCGCGTCAGTTCCAGGAGAACCCCCAATTACATTTGCAAAGGCATGACTTGATTCGCCCTTCTCGAATATCTTAGCCTCCTCGGCGGCAATCTGCGAATGTCCTCCAGAAGTTGCGGCCTCGCTGGAATCCGGGGCGGCACCAAGGTCGGTATCCGAAGCATCGATGTACTCATCCTCCTCTTCGCCCCTGGAGTCACCAGCATCAAGAGCTTCAGCATTTAGGAAAGAGAGATCCCATTCTGGATGCTCGCTGGATATCTTGTCTCTGCATTCTTCCATCCCGAGTTGGAAGGCGTCAGCACCAATTACGTCCTGTTCGCCCTTGAGCATGGCGAGCTGCATCTCAGCCTCGGCCATTTGGCTCCGCAATAGGGAAACTTGCCTCTCAGCTTCCGCGACCTGAGCCCGCAGAATAACGGTTTGCTCCTCGAACTCGCCGGCTCGCGCCTCGAGTTCTGAACTCCTACCTCGGCTAGATGCAAGCTCACCTTGCAAAGCCCGATTGTCCAGCTCTAATTTTGCCATCTGCGAAGCCAGAATCAATCGACGCCACGAGGAACCAACGAAGGAAACTAAAAAAGGGGGAACAGGATCGTACCTCCTCCTTTTGTTGGGCCAAGCTTTTGGTCAGCTCCTCGGCCTCACCCCTGGCCCTTGCTTTATCGGCCCTAATCAACTCGACCCTTTCTTGGAGAGTGTTAATTTGCAACTGCTTATCTTCGACCTCTCCCCGGGCTTGGGATAGCTCGTCACTTAGCCGGGCTATCATCCCTTCGTGCCATTTAGCGCTGACTCTCAAGTCAGCGACTTCGCAATCGCGCCTCTGCAGTTTCTCCTCTACATCATCGAGCATTCTGGCCAAGTGTTTTCTCTCGTCGGCGGCCTCCTTCCATAGCCGGCCCAGACTCTCATTATGTTTCTTCTGCATCGCCGCCACTTCCTCAGAATGCTTTGAGTTAACTCGAGCCAACTCCAAGCATGCGTCGTCGTTCTTTGCCAGGAGCCCCTGCAACTCCTCCACTTTACGCTTTTGCTTAGACGCTTCGGCTAGGACGGCCTGATACGACGCCTTCATCCCCGCCAAACTTTTGTTGCTAGTGGCCAGGAGTTCCTCGAACTTCTCGAACGCCTCTACTCGCGATCGAAGTTTGGCGCTGGCTCTCCTGGCCTGAACGCTGGCCCCCGTCGCCAAACTCAAACGCCAGCACATCGCCCAAGAAAGCAAAACACTCTACAGGATAAAAAATGAGTAGAATATGCAATCAAGTCAACCAGAAAGTATCCACCACCCAAGAATGGTGACTCACCCGTGAGGCGTAGGCCCGTGTCATCTTCATGAGGGTCGTATTGTCAATGTCGGGAAGAAGATGGACACTTTCGGCTATGCCCTACTGCCCGAATGCGGCATCAACCAACTCCAAGTCCGCAAACTTGTCCGCCGAGGGATCTGCACCCGGGTACAAGGCCGACCTCATTAAAGCAGAAAACGTTTCCTCAATGCCTATGTTCGAGCTACTAGGCTGGCCGTCTCCGCCCAAGGAGTCGACCTGGGCGACCTCCGACTGAGAGGCCTTCAACTTCCAAGCCTCTTCTACCAGAACTCTAGCTTGGGCTTCCTCAGATAATTCGGCCAACCCAAGCGCCAGCCTCCCCAAAACCCTTCTTGAAGGAGTCTCCATTGCGGGACTCTCATCTCGCTGCGCTCCCTCTTCCGACCCGTCTCTTTCGGTCACTGTCACCTGCGTCTCCTCTGCAGGCTCTGCCGAAACCCCTATCCGGCTTGCTTCTCGAACCGCTGCGGGCGACCCAACGTCGCTACCCCCGGACTCTCCCGCTAAGGGCCCAAGAGGGAGCTCACCCCGAACCTCACCAACTGCGGCCGCTCCTTCTTGCTCTCCTACTGAGGTCGGGAGTAAACCCACGGTTGGGGAAAGCCCCCCAGAAACGACGACTTCCGTCGAATCCGTCGCCGGCTCATCTTTCAAAGGGGACACGGCCGGATGAGCCAATGGAGTCTCATCCAAGCTATCCGATAATTCCACCACAAGGGGACAAGGGATCCCAGCTGTCCTCCTCAAATCCTCCCTCGCTTCCGACGCTCCCGTCGTGGTCACTCCGACATCCGACGAGTATCTTACGGAAGTATGAGCCCTCTTCTTGGGCCTACTTCTCTCCGCGCCACTGCTCTCCCCTGGGCGCTTGCCTCTCTTCCTCTTGACAAGACTTGACAACGCGGACCTCTTGGCTGCAAGAACGAAAAGTATACGATTAAATCCAAGCATGTTCGCCTGGATAACAAACAATGGAGAAGACGAAAGGGAGGACTCACCTTGCGGGTCCAGAGGACTAAGCTCGGCCGCGAAAAGAGCACCCTCTGATAGCAAATCATTGGCCGAGAACACCTGGCCATTGCGAAGGACGTCCAAATCCTTCTCCTCTCGCTCGGACAAAACTGGATGCGTTTCCGCATCCCGGACGAAATTTCCCCATCTCCGAGGGAAGTCGGAACCAATGTTCCCCTCGGCGATGACGAATCGACTCTTCCATCCCTTTATGGAGGACGGCTTATCCACAATCATGTTGAAGGACCTCCGAGGTCCTATGTAAGGCCACTCCGATTTCCTCCCGGGTATCAGATGATAGCAGGCACGGAAAAGAGGGAGAGTGGCGATGATCTAAATCTGATGGCACATTGAGATAAATCCGATAATGCTCCGCCAGCTATTTGGGGCCACCATCGCCGGACAAATGTTGTAATATGTCATGATTTCCTTCACCAAGGGATGGAGAGGAAACCGGAGGCCCACTTTCAAACTGTCTTCGTAGATGAAGACCCCATGCTCCAGATCTCGCGAGACCCTGTGCTCAGGTCCCGGTAATCGCAGAACGACATCTGGGGGTATGCCATACCTCTGGCGAATCCTTCCCACATCCTCAGCAACAATCTCTGTAGCTACATCTTCGGGACTCATCATCATCCTAGCCGGAAAAAGCAGCAGGCGAAACGGCAAACATCGCAGAAGACAAGACTCTCCAGGAAATAGAATGAGAGGATATTGAAAACAGATACAGCGCTGCTATCGCTTTGCTTCCCCCCTAAGGAAGCCATCTTAAGAAGATGAGGTGCTTTGCCCGAGGCGTCCAGAACCGCCTCGATAAACGCCGCGTTAATCGGGATTTGCTACGTGGTGTTTCCCCAACCGTTGCCCCTGGAGGAGCCTTAACCACGAAGGCATGATGACCTCGCTGCATTAATTAGGGCATCATTGCGCGGGCTGTCTAAGCCAGATCGTCCCATCTAAAGCGTGCCACCTGGACTTATACTCCCTATGCTCGAACCTGCGCTTCGAACTAGGGAGTGGAGGGCATGTGTTGGGGGGTAAAATCATCATTGCATCAATATTCGTGCGAGGAGGCTAAGACCGACCCCATCCCTTCGCCCGCCATGATGTCCTCGAGCTTCCCATAGCTCGGCTCCCCCCGAGCTTTCATAGCTCGACTCCCCCGGGCTTCCATAGCCCGGATCCCCCGAGCTTCCATAGTTCATCTTCCCCGAGCTTCCATAGCTCGGCTCCCCCAGGCTTCCATAGCTCGGATCCCCCGAGCTTCCACAGCTCGTCTTCCCCGAGCTTCCTGTAGCTCGGCTCCCCCCGGGCTTCCATAGCCCGGCTCCCCCGGGCTTCCATAGCTCGGATCCCCCGAGCTTCCATAGCTCGGCTCCCCCGGGCTTCCATAGCTCGGCTCCCCCGAGCTTCCACAACTCGTCTTCCCCGAGCTTCCATAGCTCGGCTCCTCCGAGCTTCCACAGCTCGTCTTCCCCGAGCTCTCACAGCTCGGCTCCCCCGAGCTTCCATAGCTCGTCTTCCCCGAGCTTCCACTGCTCGGCTCCCTCGAGCTTCCCATAGCTCGGCTTCCTCCGGGCCCCCGCAGCTCGGCTCCCCTGAGCTTCCCATAGCTCGGCTTCCTCTGGGCCCCCATAGCTCGGCTTTCTCCAGGCTTCCATAGCTCGGCTTCCTCCGGGCCCCCATAGCTTGGCTCCCCCGAGCTCCCCGTAGCTCGGCTTTCTCTGAGCTTCCGTAGCTCGGCTTCCCCTAGCTTCCCGTAGCTCAGCTTTCCCGAGCGATCCATGATCCGATACTCACCCCCTCGCGGAACCTGGCGCAGGAGAGCCTAGACCTATCGTAACAGCATCTTAGGCAAAGCATTATGTCGAAGAGTGGTCTAGAGCCTAATACGACTACCTAGGACCTACGCACCTACCAAATCCCAAGCAATCAAGGAGCTCTCCTAGCCATCGATCCCTTAACAAACAGGATACGGATCCCAACGACCCCACAACAGCCTGATTCGATCCATCTCCGTATCCTAACAACTTTGAGCCTTCCAGAAGGCGCTCAAGATACAGGTGACAACCTATAAATATGACACTCCCAGATTCCCTCAGGTATACGCTCACTCTCGCTCTCCCACTCTCACCAGCTGCTCATCGGTGCTCTCCCCTCTGAAGCTCCCAATCGGCCGCCCCTGGAGAGACTCCCCGGAGAGATCCACCTCCCCATTTTCTGATTGATCGCTGATTTCCCCCACTGACTTGAACGTCGGAGGGTCTTCCATGGAGGACCACCCTCAACGCCTCTCGCGTAAGGACTTCTGTGCAGGTCCGCCCCTGGAGATCGACTGCGCCCGAGTCGAAAGACGGATCCCGGCGGCAACAATAATAATAATGAAATAAAAACTTTTTCTACATATTCATTCTCCTTCTCCAAAATGTCCTTATAATCGAAATAATAATAATAATAATAATAATAATAATAATAATGAAATAAAGACTTTTTCTACATTGCAGTTTGACAATTAAATTATAAATTGTAATTGAATTGCGCTCACTTTAATTATAGCCAACCGAACGGTGCCTCTGTTATCAAGCGACACAGCTATTCTTATTTTTTTTTTTTGGTTACAAACGGGCGATCACACCAGTCTGGCATGAGTCAAGCCCGAGAAGTCAGAATACATAAATTGCTGCAAAATAAGGGGGCAAGGATCACCCCTATGCCATTCCCACGGGCCTGGATGGCGAGCTGTGAGATTTGCAACCCAATCAGCTGCCGCATTGGCTTCCCTATAAATATGGCGAATCATAGGCGCAGTTGTAGTCCGGAGAGAATCCCAGATAGCACGAAGGATGGGATTGGTGGAATGAGGACCCCCATCCCGACGAATCCACCGAATAACAGTGAGAGAATCTCCCTCAATAATCAGTCTGTCTGAGGCCAAATAACGAACGGCATAACTGATTCCAGCCCAAGCAGCCTGAAGCTCCGCCATCGGAACCGATAAATCCAGGGAACCATGGCCACCGGCAGCAAGAAGCTCTCCCTCCGAACCCCTAATAACAAAACCGGACCCAACGATACGATCGGAGACAGAGCCATCAAAGTTCACTTTGACATAACCCAGGGGTGGGGGCTCCCAAGAAACAAAGACCGTAGAACGGTGCGCTGCCAAGGCAGCAGGGGAGTCCCAGAAGCCGGGTCGAGTAGAGTGAACAGCAAGGGAAGAGCGGCCATACTCCTTAGCAAGAAAAACAGCCTTTCTGATAATAATATGGGATGGAGCAGTCTCATCAGAGAAAACCATCTGATTCCTCGTGAGCCAAATATGATAAGCCAAGTAAGCTGAGACAGCACACTGGGCACCCAGACCCCTCTGAGCAGCAAGACGAATGGCGTGCAAGAAAGATAGCTGAATGGGTCCTTCCTCAGGCACCCACGGGGTGAGCTGCATCTGCTGCCATATCCTCATAGCTCGAGAGCAAGTAAAAATAACATGATCTACCGACTCATCCTCAAGCCCACAGATTGGGCAGAGAGACGACATGAGGAGACCACGGCCAGCCAGAAGAGCGCAGGTAGGAAGGCGGTTCCACCGAAGCTTCCACAAGAAAAGCCGGATCCTGGGGTGGATAGGCAAACGCCAGATCCATGCAACATCGTCCAACCCCGAAGTCCGAGAACGGAAACAGTCAACAAGATCCCTGGTAGGAGCAGAAGAAAGGCAGGAGCGCCGCCAAAGTCTGGTATCCGAATTAGCTGAGGGGGCAAAGGGAATGGCAAGAATCCTGAGCGCAAGCTCCACCCCAAAAAGTCGAAAATAGTGGAAGCATTCCAAACATTACTATCCTGGCAGATCAACGCAGCCACTGGCATAGAAGGATCAACATCAGTACTAATAAAGGTCGGCCAGCGGGATAGAGGAGTGGCTGCAATCCAACTATCCTAGGTAACATCAACAGATCTCCCATCCCCAATCATCCAGTGAATATCGGGCATAACAGAAGGGGCAGCCTGACAAATCGCCCGCCAAAACGGAGAGCATCCGCGAGGAGTGCGGGAAGTAGAATCAGAAGACCAGGCACCATATCTACCTCTCATAACTATACTCCAGAAGCAGTGAGGGTCCAATAAAAATCTAGAGGCATGCTTCGCAAACAGAGCTTCCCGACGAAGGACCAACGACTGAATTCCCAGCCCACCCTCTCTAATAGGCATACAAACAATATCCCATGAAAGGAGATGAATACCGTGGCCTCCCTGACTCGAACCCCAGAGAAAATCCCGAAAACGCCTCTCAATCCGGCGCAGACAGATAACCGGAATCAGGGTGTTAGATAAGAGGTAAAAGGGAAGCGAGGTGAGGATGGACCGAATCAGCATAATCCGACCCATCAACGAGAGGCTAGAAGCCTGCCACCTACTCAACCGATCCGCTATCCGACGATCAAGATCTCCGAAGTCAGTTTGCCGAGGACGACGCCCCGAAATAGGGATCCCAAGGTAGGATAGGCGGTCAGAATGGGAAGAGATCCCTAACAATTGGGAGATCGTAGTCCGCCGACGACAAGGGATCGACGGGCTAAAACAAAGGACAGATTTCTGCAGATTGACCCGCTGGCCGGAAGCTTGGCAATAGGCTTGTATAATAGCAGAGTAAACCGCCGCATTCTGAATAGAAGCTGGGCTAAGAAGAATACAATCATCTGCAAAGAGCAAATGAGTAAGAGGGGGGCCTTGGGGCCCAGGCATATAAGGATGCAACATAGACGCTCCACCAGCATAGCAAAGGTGCGAGACAAATCATCGGAGGATGAACAGGAAAGGAGAAAGAGGGCAACCCTGCCGAAGCCCCCCAGCTGATGGGAAAAAACCCGAAGGACCTCCATTGATGAGGATGGAAAAGGTCGGCCCCTGAACACAAGCCATAACCCACTCTATGAAGAGATCATCAAAACGAAACTCCTGAAGAGTCTGCCGAAGATAAGTCCAACTGATCCTATCATAAGCTCTTTCCATGTCCAACTGGATGGCCATAAGAGCCCTTCTGCCAGTCGCCCGATTAAGATCATGCATGAATTCTTGGGCAATAAGAGCATTATCAGTGATGGTGCGACCACGAATGAACGCCCCCTGTTCCATAGATATAAGACGGGGAATCACTCCCTAGAGACGAGTGACCAAGAGGCGAGCACAGATTTTGTACAGGGTGGTACATAAACTGATAGGCCGATAATGCTGGGGAAGAGAAGCCGTCGACCTCTTAGGGATAAGAGTGACAAAAGTACGCTGCCACTCTGGAGGAATAGCCTTAGATGAGAAGACCATCTGAATAGCCATAACCACATCCGACCCGATAATATCCCAATAGCGTCGGAAGAAGAAGGGAGGAAACCCGTCAGGACCAGGGGCCTTATCAGGGCCAGAACCCAAACAGCAGAACGAATCTCCTCCGCCGAAACCTCCCTCACAAGCATAACATTATCATCCTCAGTCACCCGGGCATCCAGAGGAACAGAAGAAATGGGGCAGCCACTGGCAGACACCTCCGACCAACGGGACTGAAAATAATGGACAATCTGTTCACGAATAGTCTCCTCGTCTTTCGCAATATGGCCATTCTCATCACGAATATGCCGAATACGATTGGCAGCCCGCCGAGCCACAGTAGCCTGATGAAAGAATCTGGTATTCCGATCGCCCTCCTGAAGCCACTGAATCCGGGACCGCTGTCGCCAATAAGTCTCCTGCTGACTAAGAATAGAGTGGTGTAAGGACAAATTCCGATGGAGAGTCTGGAGATCTGACTCGAGAGGCAGCCATCAGAATCTTCCTTAGCCTGAAGCACAGCAATGTCAGCTTCCACTGATTGAATACGCTGGTCAAGAATGCCCACCTCTCGCCGACTCCAACTCAAGAGCCTGCGCTTCACTAATTCAAGGCGGCGGGAAAGACGGTAGACAGAGCTTCCTCTAACTGGCATCCGCCACACCTGACGGATAATAGCCCGGGTTGAAGAGTACGAAGTCCAGAATTGCTCAAACCGAAACGGCCTCAGAGGCCGAGATGAAGACTCCATAGAGATCAGAAGGGGGCAGTGGTCAGACGCAATCCGAGGCAAATGAGAAATAGTAGCACCGGAAAAGAGCTACATCCACCCAGGAGAGGCCAAAGCTCGGTCAAGCCGCTCCCACACCCGAGCAGTTCCCCGTCGGTTGTTACACCATGTGAACCGAGAGCCAGAAAACCCCAAATCAACAACCCTGGCAGTGGAAAGAAAAGAGCGAAACTCAGAAGAATTCGGGGAATCCACAAACCGACGCCCCCCCCGCTTCTCCGAAGCATCCACAATACAATTAAAATCTCCGGCAATAAGCATAGGAAAATCCTGGCCTAACAGAGTGAGTGTCTCGGACCATAGCTGACGCCTCTCTTTATAGTCCGTACTAGCATAGACGCCAAGCAGCAACCAAGGTGGAGTAATCCCTTCCGAAATAACCAGGGCCACCTGTTGATTACAACTATGGAAAGCATCAATACGGATGGAAGGCTCCCGCCAGAGTGCCAGAATACCTCCAGAGAGGCCATTAGATTCCACAGCATAAGAAGACCAACACCGGGAAACTCTCCGCTGAAATCGCTGTAGACTGAGACCCAAAGACGAGTTTCCAGCAAAACACAAATATCAAACTGATGAAGCTGCAATAACCGAGTAAAGGAGGAGCGAAAAGAAGGTTTTAACGCTCCTCGGACGTTCCAAATAAGTATCTTCATAAAAAAGAAAACCCAGGTCAAGGGGTCACATGGGCCCCATCCTTGGCTTCAGCCAATTCCATATCATAATGATCTCCAGAGTCCAGGCCCTGGGTCACCAACTCATCCTCAGACAAAGGGCAGCCGACCTGAGCCACCAGGTCCGACTGCCATGATAGATCCATGGCTACAGCCTCTTCATCAGCACGAATCACCTTCTTGAGAGAAGAGACCATACACAGCTATTCTTATTAATAACACGTAAATGAACCCTAATTAAAAAAAAAAAAAAGACACCAAAGAATATGAATGTTTGTGATTTTCTAAGCACACGCAAAGCTGAGTACCGCCACTAAACTTACTGATTTTATACCAATCCTCAATTACTGCATTTCTTGTATACTCAACTCAACTCATCTCAGCCTTTTTCCAACTGCATTCTTTTATGAATAACTTTAAAAGAACAACTTATAGATCAAAATCACTAGTTTAGGGATGGATAAGAAGGTAGATTAAATTATAAAACCAATTCAAATCATGATTTTGATTCAGTTTAAATAGATTTTTTTTTTTGCTATTCCGGTTTAGTTTAGGCTTAAATTTCTAAGATAAAAAAAATTGATTTTGATTTATATTTTTTAAAAAACTGATATAAACCAAATTAAATCGTGTACATATATTATATACAATTTTAGTTGCAATACGATTAAAAAAATTGAGGTGTTACATGTATGTGTCAATAAATGAGCTGTACGTTCTTTTTTATTTTAAATAACTTGAACTATTAGTTAATTATATAAAATTTATTGTAAAAATTTATTATAGTTATTTAAAATAAATAAATAAATAAATCACAGTTAAACTAAATTTCTTAATTCGATTTGATTCAATTTGATTTGATTTTAAAAATATACGTACCAGCATCAAGTACATTTGTTTAGTCCAAGATCGAAGATAGGATTCGAAACATTCACGTAATTTGCCTCTTTCTACGTAGGCATTGTCACCAAAAGAATTCATAGATAACTTATATTGTTGATAATTAATTATTAAAATTAATTATATAAGTTATTATAGTTGTTGTTGAGGGATAAAATCGCTGTGTGTTAATAATCGTGCACATGGCTAGGGCTAGCCCTGATTCCTACCCGCTATGCGACACCTACCCGAGATAGGTCAGCCTCGGTAAGTTGGGGCGCCTTAGCCCCTCGCCGAGCCAAGGACTCCCAAGGCGCGAATCACGTCTCTCGGCCCCAGTCGAGCTATATTATCTCTCGGCCCCCAGCCGAGCTATATCATCTCTCGGCCCCAGCCGAGCTATATCACGTCTCTCGGCCCCCCTCTAGCCGAGCTATGACATCTCTCGGCCCCTCTAGCCGATCTCTCCCATCGCTTGGCCTAGCCCGAGCGATATCTATGCCTCTACGGAATTCAATGCGGGAGAACCCGAATTCGTGAGATTCCAAACAGAAATGATATCCGGGAGTAACCTAGGACCCGCGAGAGTAGCCTAGGGCCCTGGAGCCTATGTCCTCACCAAATCTCGAGACATCAACAAGTTCTCCTAGCCGTCGATCCCCTAACCAATAAAATATAAATCCTACCGACCTCATAACAAACTGGATTTAGATCCTAACGACTTTCGAACTCACGACGCCCCCAGGAAATCAGGTGATCATCTATAAATAGAGTCATTTCCCGACTCCTCAGGTATGCGCACTTGCTCACTGGAACCCTCTCTCCTTCTGCCTTAGCTTCCGCCATTAGTGCTCTGCTCAGAGCCCTGGAGGGACTCTTCAGCGAGAGCCTTCTCCCCATTTTTGTTGATTGCTAATCTCCACTGACTTGAGCGTCGGAGGGTCTTCCGCAGAGGGCCACCCCCAACGCCTCTCGCGTGAGGACTGTTTTGCAGGTCCACCCAAGTGGAGAGCCCACGCTGCAGCCCGACCGCGCGCAAGTCGGAGGACAAATTTTGGCAGAAACAAATTGGCGCTAGAGGAAGGGCCCTCAAGTCCCATAAACTTGTGATCCAGGAGATAAGGATCTCGATCTGAAAGAGAACTCCTCCAATGGCCAACCGAAGAAAGGCTACCTCCGAAGCCCGAGATCAGGTCGCCTCCCAAAGGCCTGATCCAGCGAGTAGTGTTGCGCTGCCACCACCACCAGTTGAGACTCCATCGCCACTGGCGGCCCCGGTGACCCAGGACCAGTTTGCCTCACTGGTCCAGCAAGTCCAGGCTTTGGCCCACATGATTCAGGGGTGCTCCGAAGCCCCCCGTCCGGCTGCTCCTGCCCCTCACCCCACCTGAGGAGGATGCAGCCCCCGCTCATCTAGTGATCTCTTCTTCCGGTCTGCTTGGGGTTGCGGACCCCCCTCACCGTCCCAGAGAAGCTGAGCTAGCTCCCTAAGGAGTCCGCGACAGAGATCTCCCTAGATCTCGGCGGGCCCGATCCCTCTTCCTGGTGTTCTCTCGCCATGATTGAACACGTCTCAGTATCCTCCTCATCCTGCCCCTTCTGCTTTTTATGATAGGGATATCCGCCGCCAGCTCCAGGAAATGCGTCAAGAGCTAGACGCCGCCAAGCAGGCCAATCCGCTTCAGAATAAGGCGGAGCAGGGCATCCCCTTCTCTAAGAAGATCATGGAGGAAGTGATTCCCTCCCACGTCAAGTTGCCTGCCATCAAGCCTTATCATGGCTCCTCCGACCCCGACGATCATCTCAGTAGCTTCCGATCGATCATGATGTTCCATGGGACATCAGATGCGATCCTCTGTCGTGCTTTCCCTTCCACCCTCAGAGGATCTGCTTGAACCTGGTTCAATGCTTTGAAACCAGGTTCCGTTAATTCCTTCGATGAGCTGAGCCACCCCTTCATCAGCCAGTTTGTCAGCAGCCACCATCACAGACGAAGGTCCGACTCCCTCTCTGAGGTTAAGCAGAGAGAGGGGGAGTCTTTGAAAAAATATCTCGGCCGTTTCAACATGACCATGCTAGAGGTGGACCACCTTAATCATGAGGTGGCCATGTCCGCCCTGGCAGGTGGAGTATTGAAGGAAAGTGATTTTTACCTGGTGCTGGAGGTCAGCTACCCTCCAAACCTCTCCGACATGATGGCTCTGGAAGACAAATATGCAAGAGTCGAAGAATCACGGAGATCTGCCCGAGCCGAGCTTACGAAGAAGAAGGAGCCCAAGGGCTCAGATAAGTGCCAACCTGCCCATCAGCCAAGCCCGCCTCGCCGCCAAAGGATTCCTTAACCGCCGCCAAGGAACCGCACCCGGAGCCCACCTAGGAGGTTCAATCGATTTACTCCGCTTACTGCCCCAAGAGCGGAGATCCTTATGGAAATCGAGCGCCAACTCCCTTGACCTCCTCCTCTTCGAGGAAATGCGGCCCGGAGAGACCCCGCCAAGTATTGTCGCTACCACCGCGACCATGGCCACGATACTGAAGAGTGCTGGCAACTGAAGAATGAGATCGAAAGGCTCATCCAGCGGGGTAGACTGGATCGATTTAGGGGAGCCCCCGAGCCAAGAAACGGGGGTGATCGCTGGCCTGAGCCCCAGCAGCAACCTCTTCCTCCCCCAAATCCTCTGGTCGCTGGCCACATTAATGTGATTGAGGTGGTCGGTGGTCCTTCAGGCGGGAGGGACAATGAAGAAGGTTCGGCACCGAAGAAAGCGCAAACTGACGAGCTCTCTTTCTCCAACGATGACTTCCAGGGAATACAGTTCCCGCACGATGATGCGCTAGTTGTATCTCTTAATTTGAACAACTATGATGTAAGCCGAATTCTCATTGATAGTGGAAGCTCCGTCAACGTTTTGTACCTCGATGTGTTTGTGAAGATAAACTTCTCATGGAGAATCTCCGAGCGGTGGACTCCACCCTAATGGGGTTCACTGGCGATGTAATTACCCCGAAGGGGATCATGACCTTGATGGTCCGAGTAGGAACCTGGCCTTCCGTTGCCACTGTGTGTGCAGATTTCCTGGTGACCAAGCTCTGATCGCCTTACAACGCGATCTTGGGAAGACCCGGCTTGATGTCCCTCAGAGCCGCCGTCTCCATCCCGCATCTTGTTATGAAGTTCCCGACCGAGCGAGGGGTTGGTGTAGTTCGAGGAAGCCAAACTATAGCTCAGAAGTGCTTCGTCACTAGCCTGCAATCCAGATTGCCTGAGGTTGATGGACTGGATGCTCGGGAGGATTTTGTCGAGCAACGAGGAGAACCAGCCGAAGAGCTAGAGGAGGTACCGCTGGACGAAGCTCGGCCCGACCGAACCATAAGGATTGGGTCACTACTGAAAGGGAAGCCCTGGCTGGAGCTTATCGACTTTCTCCAAAGAAACACTGATGTCTTCGCTTGGTCAGCTTCTGACATGCCTGGGATCAGCCCGGACGTCCTCGCCACCGCTCAATGCAGACAAGATGTCCCAACCCGTGAAGCAAAAGAAAAGAAGCTTCGCCCCTGACCGTCAGAGAGCAATTGAAGAAGAGATGGACAAGCTCATCAAGGCAAACTTCATTCGGGAGGTGAATTATCCAAGCTGGCTATCCAATGTTGTTATGGTGAAAAAGTCGAACGGTAAATGGCGAATCTGCATCGACTTCACCGACCTTAACAAAGCATACCCGAGGGATAGCTTCCCTCTCCCCCGGATCGACCAGCTCGTGGATGCCACCTCCGGTCATCAGATGCTGACCTTCATGGATGCCTATTCAGGCTACAACCAGATTCGGATGGCACCCGAGGATGAAGAAAAGAATGCCTTTATAACCGATCGAGATATCTACTGTTACCGTGTCATGCCCTTTGGTCTGAAAAATGCAGGCGCCACTTACCAAAGGTTGGTAAACAAAGTCTTCAAGGAGCAGATTGGCCGGAATATGGAGGTGTATGTCGATGACATGCTGGTCAAAAGCAAGGAAGTGTCCCAGCATATTGGGGATCTTTTGAAAGCTTCGCGACACTCCGAAGGTATCAGATGAAGCTCAATCCAACGAAGTGCGCCTTCGGTGTCACCTCGGGGAAGTTTCTGGGCTTCATGGTTTCTCAGCGAGGCGTCGAAACCAACCTGCAGAAGATTCAAGCGCTTCAGCAAATGACGCCCCCAACATCTATCAAAGAAGTCCAGCTCCTGACGGGAAGGATTGCGGCCCTCAACCGCTTTGTGGCTCGGTCGGCCGAGAGGAGCCTTCATTTCTTCAAAGCTCTTCGATCTGCCAAGAATTTTCAATGGACTCCCGAGTGCCAAAAGTCATTCGAGGACCTCAAGAGATATCTTGGCTCGCCACCCCTCCTCAGCAGCCCCAATCCGGAAGAAATGTTGTTTCTGTACCTGGCAGTCTCTGAAGGTGCGATTGGCTCAGTTTTGGTCAGAGAAGAGAAGAAGACCCAGAGGCCAATCTACTATGTTAGCAAACTTCTCCGGGATGCCGAGACAAGGTACACCCAAATCGAGAAGCTGGTCTTGGCCCTGGTAATATCAGTTCGGAGATTACGACCATATTTCCAAGCGCATTCTGTGACAGTCCTTACCGATCAACCCATCAAGGCAGTGGTCCATCGCCCGGAGACATCAGGAAGAATGGCTAAGTGGGCCGTTGAGTTAAGCGAGAATGATATCCGTTATCAACCTCGCCCGGCCATCAAAGCCCAGATTCTAGCTGATTTCCTCCTTGAGTGCACCATCCCAGAAGATGGCTCCACTCCAAACTCCTTCGAGCATCCAAGATATGATGCCCTGTGGCTCCTCCATGTCGACGGATCCTCTAATACCAATGACTCTGGTGCTGGTTTGATCCTCACCAGCCCCGAGGGGATGACCTTTGAGTACGGCATTCGATTCTCCTTCCCAGCCTCCAACAACGAAGCCGAGTATGAGACCCTGCTCGCTGGACTCTGAATCGCCCGTGATCTGAAAGTGAAGAGGCTGAATGCCTTTATCGACTCTTAGTTGGTGGCCGGTCACGTGCGGGGTGAATTCGAGGCCCGGGAGCTAAACATGATTCGGTACCTCCGGCAGGTGCGGGACTTGCTTTCTCACTTCTATGAATTTGAAGTTATCCAGATCCCCAAATCCGAAGATGCTCGTGCCGATCTATTATCCCAACTTGCGACTGTGGAATCGATGAGTTCCGAGCAAAAGTTTCCCCTGGAAATCCTGAAAAAACCTAGCATCGCGGAGGCAGACCGAGTGATGCAGATTGAGGTCGAGCCATCCTGGCTCGACCCAATATTAAAGTATCTTAAAGAAGGATCGTTCCCAGCCTACCGCAAGGAAGCAAGGAAGCTGAGATTGCAAGCTACCTACTATGTGCTGATCGACGATCAACTATATAAGCGGTCCTTTTCCATGCCGTTGCTCAAATGCCTCTGCCCGTCTGAAGCTGATTATGCTCTTCAGGAAGTACATGAAGGAATCTGCAGCAACCAACTGGGGAGTCGATCTCTGTGCCACAAGGTACCGCACCAGGGATATTACTGGCCTACCATACAAAAGGATGCCGATGATCTCGTCCGAGCCTGTGACCCGTGTCAGAGGCACTCCAGCATCCAAAGGCTCCCCTCCGCTAGTTTGGTCCCTATTTCCTCCACTTGGCCTTTTGCTAAGTGGGGGATGGACATTCTTGGCCCTTTTCCCCTCGCCACTGGATAGAGAAAATTTCTATTTGTCGCCATCGACTACTTCACCAAGTGGGTCGAGGCCGAAGCAATAGCCCAGATAACCGAAGCTCGGGCCAGGGACTTCGTGTGGAGATCCATCATTTGTCACTTTGGCCTCCCGCATACCATCATCACCGACAATGGCAAGCAATTTGATAATCCCAAGTTCCGGGAGTTCTGCGAGGATCATGGCATCAGTCATCGCCTCACCTCAGTGGGGCATCCGCAAGCCAACGGAGAAGTCGAGGTAACAAATCGGACCCTACTTCAAGGGATTAAGGCTCGGCTCACCAGAGCCCGAGGCAGATGGGCGGACTAACTTCATCATGTTCTATAGGCCTACCGCACTACCCAGAGAATCCCCACCGGCGAGACCCCGTTCGGATGGCCTTTGGCATGGAAGTCGTCATCCCCATGGAGATAAGCCTCCTCTCTCCGCGAGTGGTAAGCTACTCAGAAGAAACTAACGACAAGCAGCTCTGAACCAATCTCGACTTGGTGGAAGAGATCAGGAAAAAAGCTTGAATCAGAATGGCCGCGTACCAGCAAAGAGTGGCCCACTACCATGCCTCTAGAGTCAGTGGCAAATCCTTCTCGCCCAGTGATCTTGCCCTTCGGAAAGCATCCATCTCCAAGCCGCTGGAGCAAGGAAAGCTCTCTCCAAATTGGGAAGGTCCTTATCAAGTGGCGGAAGTCATCGGACCTGGCACCTACAAGCTCCAGGACCTGAACGGGAAATCCATTCCCCGGACATGGAGTTCGGACAACCTCCGCATATATCATCAATAGAGTACGCTCTCTATAGACTCGCCCCATTTACAGCTTTGGCATCTTGTTTTATGATCTGCGGCACGACCGCTATGGTCATTTTTTTAAAAAGTCGTAATAGAAATTAGATGTCATTCACATATCTATTCTCGGCACGACCAAGCTATCTCCTTGAGCCAAATCTCCATACCTCGGCTAGGCCAAGCTCTAGCTAGAGCTACATATCTCGATTAGGCCAAATTACATCCCACGAAGGCTTGGTAAGGCCGAGCGCTCCCGGCGCAGCTGGGAGCCATTTGATCTCCAAAATATCGTTCGGATTCGGGCAGCTTACAAGCCCCGGCCGAACCAAATGCTAGAGAAATATCGTTCGGATTCGGGTAGCTTACAAGCTCCGGCTGAATCAAACGACAAAGAAACATAGTTCGGATTCGGGCAGCTTACAAGCCCCGCCGAACCAAGCGTCAAAGGAGCATTGTTCGGATTTGGGCAGCTTACAAGCCCCGGCCAAACCAAACAATCTCCAAAATATCGTTCGGATTCGGGCAGCTTACAAGCCCCGACCAAACCAAACGCCAGAGAAATATCGTTTGGATTCGGGTAGCTTACAAGCCCCGGCTGAATCAAACAACAAAGAAACATAGTTCGGATTCGGGCAGCTTACAAACCCCGGCCGAACCAAGCATCAAAGGAGCATCGTTCGGATTCGGGCAGCTTACAAGCCCCAGCCAAACCAAACAATCTCCAAAATATCGTTGGGATTTGGGCAGCTTACAAGCCCCGGCCGAACCAAACGCTTAAGAAATATCGTTCGGATTCAGGTAGCTTACAAGCCCCGACCGAATCAAACGACAAAGAAACATAGTTCGGATTATGGCAACTTACAAGCCCCGGCCGAACCAAGCATCAAAGGAGCATCGTTTGGATTCGGGCGGCTTACAAGCCCTGGTCAAACCAAACAATCTCCAAAATATCGTTCGGATTCGGGTAGCTTACAAGCCCCGGCCGAATCAAACGACAAAGAAACATAGTTCGGATTCGGGCAGCTTACAAGCCCTGGCCGAACCAAGCGTCAAAGGAGCATCGTTCGGATTCGGGCAGCTTACAAGCTGTTGGCCCAGATGGCAACCCAAGAGGGGGGATGAATTGGGTTCAAAAAAAATTTAGCCTTTTAAAAAATTATGTGCTTTGGAGTAAATAGTATTAAGTGCAGGATAAGTATTAAGCACAAATAAAAAGATAGAGTGAGAGAGTTAAAACACGACAAAACAAGGATTTTATAGTGGTTCGGTGTATCCAACACCTACGTCCACTCCCAAGTACCACTTGGGTCCACACTATAATCTACTTGATTACAGCCGAGTTATTTTACAAGCTCACAACTTAAAACTTGTTGTTTCCCTCGGGATTACAACGAACCAAGCTGGTTTTTCGGGCTCACCAGCACAAAACCCAAATCACAAGCTATCCTTAACTTGTCCCCGAGGTAAACTACCTCAACTAATTCAATCCCTTGATTGAACTAGTAAATAGTAAATGAGAATAGAGTTTAAGATACAAGAAGGCTCCTCAAATGAGCAAATAGGAAATAAACTAAACAAGGATTAGAAAAGCCTGTTTGAAGATCTTTGAATGTGCGCTTTTCTTCTTTTCCTCTTCTTCTTTGAAAGGTTGAATCTGTGCCTCAGCTCAGATTCTTCAAAACTTGCAATTGAGAATATGGAAAAATCAGAGCTTTTGCTTCTTATTTCTTCACTTAGGAAATCCTCCGATTTTGAGCTTGAATGCCTTGGATTTCTCTTTGAGCTTTTCTGGAGTTGATGGATTTGAACTTTGACTCTTTCCTTTTTGATTTCTTGCTCAAGACTTCTCGGATTTTTCAATCTATTTTCTCTCAATTTTTTTTGTCACATTTTCAAACGGATGGTCCCCCTTTTATAGATCCCTTAATCCAGGTTTTAGGTGGAAAAACTAGCCGTTGGAGACGTTTGGAATATTCTACACACAAAGAAAATAGTTGTTAGAAGTTAGGTGAAAAGAAATCTTACAATTGGAGTACTTTCTGATAGATAAAAAATCCGTTCTTGACAGATTGGAGTCGGGTCCAACTTTTCAGGTGTTGGCTCCAAATCGGGTGTTCAAAAATAGTAAAGAAAAAGTTGTTGGGGAGTCGGCTCCAAAAAAGGTAAGTGTTGGCTCGTTGCTTTCAAGAGTCGGCTCCAGAAAACTGTAAGTGTCGGCTCCAGAATAGTCCATAAAACATGCTCTCTGTTCCCAGGTTAGAGTCGCTCCGGAAACTCAGGTGTCGGCTCCAGAAATATCAGGTGTTGGCTCCCGAATTCTAGGTGTCGGCTCCTGAAGCTGAAACAGAATGCACTTCTCTGTATCTCAGGTTGGAGTCGGCTCCGAGACCTTGGGTGTCGACTCCGGACCGTGCCAAAATCCTAGAAACTTTCTGATACGCCTTGGGGTCGGCTCCTTACCATTTGGGTGTCGACTCCAGGCTCTGAACTTTAAAATTTCTTTTTCAATCTTGATTCAAAACATGTTTCTTTATCCTTTTTGATTGATCAAATATTTTTACGCCCTGTAACACTTGTTAAATTTATTAGTAACAAAATGAATATACTCATATCTTTTATTAATCATCAAAATCAATAATTGGGTCAACAATCTCCCCCTTTTTATGATTATAAAAATATTGAGTATATGCATGAGTAAATAATAAGATTTTCAAATTTCTCAACTGTTTGTTCCTTACAGGTAAGGTAAGCTCCCCCTGAATAAGGTAGCTCCCCCTATGATATTCAATTTAACATCTATTCTTTCTTTTAACAGAAAATTTTAATGATTGATACCAATGAGGTAGTTATATCAATTGCAATTACTTTTCCTTATGTTCAATTAACTAGATACCAATAAATTAAACTTATGTGATTTAATGCATATACAAAAGCTTAATATTTCTCCTCCCTTTTTTGATTTACATTCAATGCATATACGATTTGCACAAAAGCTAAATATTTTTCCCCCCTTTTTTGATTTACATTCAATGCATATACGATTTGCAAATACTTACATAACTCTCCCCCTTTTTTGTAATCAACAAAAAGGTCAGGAAGTTTCAAGAGAAATAACAAAATTAATAGATACTTCAAAGATCAAAAAGACATTCATTAAGTATCAATCATCATTTTTGATAAGTTCATTCAAAGATCAAAAGACATTCATTTTTGATAAGTTCATTACATCAAAAAGTCAAGCATTATACATCATTTTACAAAATGAAACTTTACTACATCAATCATCAAACTACACTTCATTACATTAAAACTTCAAACTATACTAATCATCAAAGAGACTTCATTACAAGATAATCAAAAATTAGTTCTAATGCATCTTTGCAGTTCTTCTACTATTCTTGCCATTCCTTCACTTTGAGTCTTGACAAAGGCCTTCAGTCTTTCATCAACAAATGTACATGCAGAAGTAATCTTGTCCTGAAGTTCAGCATTACATTTGGAATAGGTTTCTGAGTCTCCACCAATGTCTTTAAGTTCATCAAATATGCTCTTGAGATTATTCCTTAAAGATTAAGCGGAGGCTCCAAGAGTAGATTCAATCAATCTAACTCTTTCATCCAAAGAATAAAGAGTCTCTCTCAAGTTCATAAATTGATTATCTAACTCAGATTTTATCTCTTCCTTGTGAATAGCAAAAATACCTCTAAGCTGTTCTAACTGAGTATCCGAAAAACCAACAGAAGATAGATCAAAAGCAGAAGGAGCTGGAGGAGCTGGAGGTACATCCTGACTTAGCTCTGGTGAGCTCTGTCTCACAGAAGGTCCTGCCTCAGAAGGGCCAGGCACATTCATCTCATCAACCCTATCGCCAGAATGCCCTTTTCTCTCCCATTTTTCATCTACTTTTACAAATCCCATCTGGTGCACAGTGGCCAAGCTGTAGTAGTCAGTGTGCCTTAGGTTCTTCGAAGGCTCATTATCAGAAATAGCTACTCCTTGACTCCTAAAAACCAAGGTTAGGATCATTCCATAAGGCAGTGAAGATCTCTTCTTGCCCCCAGCCTCAGCCATGTACCATATCATCATCCCAGCAAGATTTATAAGCTGACCAGTCAAGATACTATCCATAACAACAATGTCTTGTTCTGAGACATACTCAAAACAGCCAGTCTTGGAAAATAAAATCCTACTGCAGATGTTATGTAACAGCCTTAGCTCAAGTGGCAATTGGTTTGCCCTAACCTCTTCAAATTTAGAAATTTTTTTCCCAACATTCTTGACAATGCAGCTGATCTCTCACTATGAATATTTTCAGCAAATCCAGTAACATGAATATTTAACAGATTTCCTAAAATTTGGAATGTAAGATGAATCCTCTTTCCTCTCACAGAACTGACAATCCCACCATCTCCTCTAGCTAAATTCAGATAAAATTCTTTAACAAGTGTTGGATAAGTGGGTACATCCAAAGAACAAACTCTATCCCAACCAAGTTCCTTGATTTATCTTTCAATGTCAAAACCCTCAGAATCAAAGAAATCAAAATCTACTTTTCTACCCATTTTAATAACTCGCCCAGCTAAAGTATCTACCTGTGGAGATGAGGGGCCAGGATTATCTGATGGTGTTGATGAGGAATCATCACTCGGAGTGGGTTCATGGACTGGACGCCTCGCCGTACGTTTCCTCATAACAACGGGAGCATCAAGAACAATCCCCTACGCTTAGATGCTATTGAAATCTTTGGGAATGATAGATTTGGGGAGTATTTGGCTTTGGGAGGTTTTGAGAGGGTTTGGAGAAAGTTTGGAAAGGGTTTGGGGAAGATAGATATCGCGGAAGTGTCGACTCTGCCCTAATAAAGTTAATTTGGGACCACCAGGTGTTGACTCCCGCAAAGTCAGGTGTCGACTCCAAGTCGCTAACACAGTTAGTGCCCGAACTGGAGTCGGCTCCACTTACGCGGGTGTCGGCTCCAAGGTCATTAACCGAGAGCGACATAGAAGAGGTGTCGACTCCTCAAATTGAGGTGTCAACTCCACTAACAGTTTTAGAGAAAAACAAATGAGTTTCAAACAGCCGAAACTTGTCAAAATAAGGTCAATAAATTTTTGAAAAAATCTTTGGAATATGGAGAATTAAGTTACTCAAATGACTAGATAAATTCTCCTTAAAATTATGAAGGGAATCTTAAGAAATTGATAGAAATCTAGATAGTCATCCCTTAAGGGTTTCAAAATCATTCCAAAGGGTTACAAATCCCTAATTCTCCTCTAAGGTAACAAAATTTTTCTTCACTCAAAGGTTTTGTAAATATGTCAGCTAATTGTTCTTCAGTACTAACATAATCAAGGCAGATTTCATTACTAGCTACAGTTCTCTTATAAAGTGATATCTAATTTCAATGTGCTTAGTTCTTGAATGTTGGATTGGATTTTTAGTTAAATTAATTGCACTTGTATTATCACATCTAATAGGTGTTTTATCAAGTGTTATGCCATACTCTTCAAGTTGTCTCTTAATCCAAAGGATTTGAGTACAGCAACTTTCAGCTGCAACATATTCTACTTTAGCAGTAGATAATGCAATCGAATTTTGCTTTTTGCTAAACCAAGAGATTAAGTTACTTCCCAAGAATTAACATGCACCACTTATACTTTTTCTATCTAGTTTACATCCAGCATAATCAGAGTCAGAATATGCAATTAAGTTTAGTATTGAGTCTCTAGAATACCATAATCCTACATTTTAGTTCCACTTATATATCTTAAAATTCTTTTCACAGCAATTAAGTGAGATTCTTTAGGTTCTGATTGAAATCTAGCACATAAACAAACAGCAAACATAATATCTGGTCTACTAGCTATTAAGTAGAGTAGAGATCCGATCATACCTCTATAATATTTTTGATCAACTGGCTTACCGTCTTCATCTTTGTCTAGTTTGCATGAGGGACTCATTGGTGTTCCGAGGGGTTTGATTGATTCCATCCCAAACTTTTTGAGGATTTCCTTTGTATATTTTGTTTGGTTGATGAAGATTCCTTTCTTTCTTGTTTGATTTGGAGTCCCAGGAAGAAATTGAGTTCTTCCATCATGCTCATCTCAAATTCACCCTGCATTAACTTGATAAATTCTTGACACAAGAGATTGTTAGTAGCACCGAATACAATATCATCTACATATATTTGTACTACCAATAAATCTTTGTCTTTTCTTTTCAAAAATAGTGTTTTATCAATATTTCCTCTAGAAAAGTCATTTTCAATTAGAAATTTGCTTAACCTATCATACCAGGCTCTAGGTGCTTGTTTTAAACCATAAAGTGCTTTGTGCAATTTAAAAATATGATTTGGAAATTTATGATCTTCAAAACCAGGTGGTTGTTCAACAAAAACTTTCTCATTTATAAATCCATTTAAAAATACACTTTTAACATCCATTTGAAATAAATTGATATGCATATGACATGCAAATGCTAGTAATAATCTAATTGCCTCTAATCTAGCTACAAGTGCAAAAGTTTCATCAAAATCAATTTCTTCTTCTTGATTATATCCTTTTACAACTAATCTAGCTTTGTTTCTAATTACTATACAATTTTCATCTAATTTATTTCTAAATACCCATTTTGATCCTATAACAGAATGATCTTTAGGTCTATCTACAAGGGTCCAGACATTATTTCTAGTAAATTGATTTAATTTCTCTTGCATAGCTAACAACCAATTATTATCTTTTTCAGCTTCTTCAATCATTTTAGGTTCAATTTGAGATACAAATGCAAGATGATTATTGATATTTCTCATTGATGATCTAGTCCTTACTCCTTGAGATGGATCACCTATAATTAATTCCTTTGGATGACCATAGGCATATCTCCAATCACTACAAGAAAATACTGAAATAGCGACGTAAATTTAGCGATGCAATTATGCGTCACTATATTGCGACCACTTTGCGATGCCTCTGTGACAATAAAATATTGCAACGCCTTAGCGATGCATTAGTGACTCAATTAACTAAAAAATTAAAAAAAATTAATTTTTTATTTAGTGATGCAAATAATGTGTCGCAATATTTTTAAATTAATTTTTTATAAAATATAAATATCAGAAAAAAAATATTGCGACACAACACAGTGCGTCGTAATATTTTTAAAAGAATTAAATATGTTAAATAGCGACGCATTAGCGATGCAATAAACCAAAAAATTAGAAAAATTATTTTTAATTTAGCGACGCACCAATTGCATCGCAAATAATTTAAATTAAATTAAATTTTATAAAATATAAATATTAGAAAAAAATATTGCGATGCAAATCAGTGCGTCGCAATATTTTTAAAAAAATTAAATATATTAAATAGCGACTCATTAGCGACGCAATAAACCAAAAAATTTAAAAATTTATTTTTAATTTAGCGACGCACCAATTGTATCGTAAATAATTTAAATAAAATTAAATTTTAAAAAGTATAAATATTAGGAAAAAATATTGTGACGCAACTCAGTGCGTCACAATGTTTTAAAAAAATTAAATATATTAAATAGCGACGCATTAGCGATGCAATAAACCAAAAAATTAAAAAAATTATTTTTTAATTTAGCGATGTAATAAATGCATCGCAATTATTTTAAATAAAATTAAATTTTATAAAGTATAAATATGAGAAAAAATAATTGCGACGTAACACAGTGCATTGCAATGTTTTTAAAAAATTAATTATGTTAAATAGCGACGCATTAGCGACGCAATAAACTAAAAAATTAATTAAAAAAATTATATTTTAATTTAGCGACGCACTTGTTGCATCATAATTATTATAAATAAAATTAATTTTTATATAATATAATTATCATATTAAAAAATTACGATGCAACCCTTTGCATCGCAATGTATTTTAAAAAATTAATTATGTTAATAGCGATCGGTCCAAAATCAATCGTGACCGATCGGAATAAGGGCTTGGATCGTTCGCAACCCTCGGATCATCGCCGATCGGATCGATCGCCACGGTTCGAGATCGGTCGTGGCCGATCGGGATCAGGGCTTGGATCGATTGCAACCGTCAGATCGTCAGCGATCTCGGACCGATCGCATCGGTCTGGGATCGGTCATGGCCGATCGGGATGAGGGCTTGGATCGATCGCAACCGTCGGATCATCGCCGATCGGACCGATCGCCACGGTCCGAGATCGGTCGTGGCCGATCGGGATCACGGCTTGGATCGATCGCAACCATCGGATTGTCGCCTATCGGATCGATCGCGACGGTCCGAGATCGTTGATCGCCGACCGGGATCGATCAGGGCTTTGATCGATGGCAACCGTCGGATCGATGCCGATCGGTGCGATCGCCATGGTCTGAGATCGGTCATGGACGATCGGGATCAGGGCTTGGATCGATCGCAACCGTCGGATCATCGCCGATCGGACCGATTGCAACGGTCCGGGATCGATCGTGGCCGATCGGGATCAGGGCTTGGATCGATCGCAATCGTCGGATCATCGCTGATCGGATCGATTGCCGTGGTCCGAGATCGGTCGTGGCGGATCAGGATCAGGGCTTGGAGCGATGGCAACCATCGGATCGATGCCGATCGGTTCGATCACCACGGTCCTAGATCGGTCGTGGATGATTGGGATCAGTGCTTGGATCGATCGCAACCATCGGATCGCCAGCGATCTTGGAGCGATCGCAACGGTCCGGGATCGGTCGTGGCCGATCGGGATCAGGGCTTGGATCGATTGCAACCATCGGATCGCCAGCGATCTTGGATCGATCGCAACGGTCCGAGATCGGTCATGGCCGACCGGAATCGATCATGGCTTGGATCGATCGCAACCGTCGGATCATCGCCGAACGGGATCGATCATGGCTTGGATCGATCGCAACCGTCGGATCGTTACTGACTGGGATCGATCATGGCTTGGATCGATCGCAACCATCGGATCGTCGCCGACCGGGATTGATCATGGCTTAGATCGATTGCAACCGTCGGATCGTCGCCGAACGGGATCGATCATGGCTTGGATCGATCACAACCATCGGATTATCGCCGACCGGGATTGATCATGGCTTGGATCGATCGCAATCGTCGGATCGTTGCCGACCGGGATCGATCATGGCTTGGATCGATTGCAACCGTCGGATCGTCGCCGATCGGGATTGATCATGGCTTGGATCGATCGTAACCATCGGATTATCACGATCGGGATCGATCATGGCTTGGATCGATCACAACCGTCAGATTGTTGCCGATCGGGATCGATCATGGCTTGGATCGATCGCAACCGTCGGATCATTGCCGACCAGGATTGATCATGGCTTGGATCGATCGCAACCGTCGGATCATCGCCAAACAGGATCGATCATGGCTTGGATCGATCGCAACCGTCGGATTCAGCCGACCGGGATCGATCATGGCTTGGATCGATCGCAACCTTCAGATCGTCGCCGATCCGATCGATCGCGACGATCCGAGATAGGTCGACGCCGATCGGGATCGATCATGGCTTGGATCGATCGCAACTGTCGGATCATCGCCGATCCGATCGATCACCACGGTCCAAGATAGGTCGTCGCCGACCGGGATCGATCATGGCTTCGATCGATCGCAACCGTCGGATCGTCGCCGACTGGGATCGATCATGGCTTGGATTGATCGCAACCGTCGAATCATCGCCGAACGGGATCGATCATAGCTTGGATCGATCGCAACCGTTGGATCATCGCCGACTGGGATTAATCATGGCTTGGATCGATCGCAACCATTGGATCGTCGCCGAATGGGATCGATCATGGCTTGGATCGATCGCAACCATCGGATCATTGCCGACCGGGATCGATCATGGCTTGGATCGATCGCAACCATCGGATCATCGCCAATCCGATCGATCGCGACGGTCCGAGATAGGTCGACGCCGACCGGGATCGATCATGGCTTGGATCGATCGCAACCGTCGGATCGTCGCCGATCCGATCGATCGCCGTGGTCCGAGATAGGTCGTCGCCGACCGGGATCGATCATGGCTTCGATCGATCGCAACCGTCGGATCGTCGCCGACTGGGATCGATCATGGCTTGGATCGATCGCAACCGTCGGATCATCACCGAACGGGATCGATCATGGCTTGGATCGATCGCAACCGTCGGATCGTCGCCGACCGAGATTGATCATGACTTGGATCGATCGCAACCATCGGATCATCGCCGAATGGGATCGATCATGGCTTGGATCGATCGCAACCGTCGGATCATCGCCGACCGGGATCGATCATGGCTTGGATCGATCGCAACCATCGGATCGTCGCCGATCCGATTGTTCGTGACGGTCCGAGATAGGTCGACGCCGATCGGGATCGATCATGGCTTGGATCGATCACAACCGTCGGATCGTCGCCGATCCGATCGATCGCCACGGTCCGAGATAGGTCGTCGCCGACCGGGATCGATTATGGCTTCGATCGATCACAACCGTCGGATCGTCGCCGACTGGGATTGATCATGGCTTGGATCGATCGCAACCGTCGGATCATCACCGAACGGGATCGATCATGGCTTGGATCGATTGCAACCGTCAGATCATCGCCGACCGGGATCGATCGTGGCTTGGATCGATCGCAACCGTCGGAATGTTTTTTAATATAATATTGCGATGCATAATTTGCATCGCAATATTTTTTAAATAATATATCTAATTAAAAATATTAAAAAATTATTACGATGCAATTTTGCGTCGTAATTATTAACATTAATTATAAATATTATCATTTATAATATTTAAAAATTATTGCGATGCCATAGCGACGCATTTTAGGAAAAAAATAAATAAATATTGCGATGCAATGTATGCATCGCAATTATTTTTAGTAAATATAAAGTTTTTTCAGTATTAATAAATAAAAAAATATAATATTGCGACACATAATTTGCATTGCAATATTTTTAAATAAATATATCTAATTAAAAATATTAAAAAATTATTGCGATGCAATTTTACGTCATAATTATTAACATTAATTATAAATATTATCATTTATAAATATTTAAAAATTATTGCGATGCCGTAACGATGCATTTTAGAAAAAAAATAAACAAATATTGCGATGCAATGTATGCGTCGCAATTATTTTTAGTAAATATAAAGTTTTCAGTATTAATAAATAAAAGAAATATAATATTGCGACGCATAATTTGCATCGTAATATTTTTTAAATAAATATATCTAATTAAAAATATTAAAAAATTATTACGACACAATTTTGCGTCGCAATTATTAACATTAATTATAAATATTATCATTTATAAATATTTAAAATTATTGCAACTCCGTAGCGACGCATTTTAGAAAAAAAATAAATAAATATTGCGACGCCATGTATGCGTCGCAATTATTTTTAGTAAATATAAATTTTTTCAATATTAATAATAAAAGAAATATAATATTATGACGCATAATTTGCATCGCAATGTTTTTTAAATAAATATATCTAATTAAAATATTAAAAAATTATTACGACGTAATTTTTCGTCGCAATTATTAACATTAATTATAAATATCATTTATAATATTTAAAAATTATTGCGATGCAATGTTTGCATCGTAATTATTATAATAAGTTATTATTTTAATCAATTAAAAATATTAAAAATATTGCGACGCCTTAGCGATGCAATTCCTAGAAAATAAAAATAATTTTTCCACCGGACATTGGTGCCAAGTTAGCGACGCATTAGCGACGCAATTATTTGAGTCGCTATTTTTTCATAAAATTATAATAAAACCAAATTAATGATGGATTAGCGACGCATTAATGCGTCACTAATACATAATAAATTTAAAAAAAAATATTGCGACCATTTAGCAACGCAATAATTGCGTCGCTAATACTTATATTTAAGCCGGCCTTCTCTTCTTCTTCCTCGTCTTGACCTTCCGCCGCCCTCCCCAAAAAAATTCCGGCTCCCACCTCGCTGCTCTGGCTCCCCCTCTGGTGCTCCGGCTCCCCGGCGTTCTCCTCCGACTCCGCCGTCTTCTCTTGACCAAGGTAAGCCCCCACACTCTCTAAATTTTTTTTTTTTTTAATATTTCCCTCCGGCCACGGCCAAGACCGTGGCCGTCTTCTCCGGCCACGGCCGCTGCCGTGGCCGGCAGTGGCCTGGCCACGGCCACTGCTAGGGCCGGCAGTGGCCTGGCCACGGTGGCCAGGCCACTGTAAAATAAAAAAAAACATTTGGTAACAGGGGGGGAACCCCCCGCCCCCCCCCCCCCCCCCCTTTTTTTTCTTCTCCGGCCATGGCAGTGGCAGCGGCCGAACAAGGCAGCCACGGCCGCTGCCGTGGCCGTCTTCTCCGGCCACGGCCGCTACCATGGCCGACAGTGGCCTGGCCACGGTGGCCAAGCCACTGTCACAAAAAAAAAAACATTTCGTAACACCCCCCCCCCACTGTCACAAAAAAAAAAAATTGTAAGAGGGATGGGGGGTGGGAAACCCCCCCCCCCCCCCCCATTTTGTCTTCTCCGGCCACGACCGCTGCCGTGGTCTCCAGTGGCCTAGCCACCCTGTCAAAATAATAAAAAAAATATTGGTAACAGGCCCCCCCCCCCTTTTTTCTTCTCCCCATGGCCACGTTGGCCAGGCCGTAGTCCAAAAAAAAAAAAATAGTTAGGGGGGGGGCCACGGAGCTCTTTGGATAGACTGATTGTTATGTCTTGATTGCAATAATATTTGTAATGCTAGATAGAAAGTCTTGTTGTATTATTATTTAATTTGCATATTGTTTATGCAATAATTAATTTAAGCAGAATGTTTATGCAATAATATTTGTGCATTTTACTTATTTACAATTGTTATGTCTTGATTATTTATATTCTTTTGCAAACTGAATGATGCATTAAATTATGTAATGCTAAATAAAAAGTCTTGTTATAATATGATTTAATTTCCAGCAACAAATTAGTAGCTTCAATGATTTACATTTTAGTCTTCACAAACATTTGTATTCGACACAATAATCTTAAAAAGTTAGTGATTACATGTATAATTCACAAGAAGTTAAGAATAACAAGCATAAGTTCGATTGTCTTCGGACTTCCATACTATTAATCACAGCACTATAACCTTTAGACCCGTTTGAGAATTTGTAAGCCTTAGTCTTGCAAATTCTCAAATTGTCCTGGTGGACAGTTTGGGAATATTTCTTGCGATATGTTAGTCTGCTAATTATCGTTGGGTGAGATTTCGGTTTGTATTTGCTCATACGTTCTCTAGTGTGGCTATATACCACACATGTAGGAGAACATTGAGGAACACTGTCGAAATTTCAATGTAACCGATCGATGATAATAATAGCAATAACAATCACAAAAATATTCTTGAATGGGATAGGGCCTTACCTTATAGACATGGAGTGAAGGTAGAATTAATTTAAGACACTTGAAGCTTGTGAAGTCTCATGATTAAACGGACCCGCTTGCGGCCCGACCCAAACTCAAGCCCTCCCATTAGCCATGAACCTGTGCATCGGTCCTTGCTAGCACGCCAAGGATCGTAGTCGGGCTCACCCTTGCATGATGGGGACCTTAGTTGCCTAAAAAAAAATTGGGTTTACTTATAAATGATTTAAATGGTTGTTATTAACCTTAGTTTGTGACCAAGAAATAATTTAGTTATATATTTAGTAATACTAATATAGTTTATTTGTGGTTTCATTTAATGATTTACCAGACTTTGTATAAGTCGGTCAAAAATGAGCGGGGCTCGCTCGTGGATGTATGCAAGGATAAAAGATGGCTTGCT
>UESW01003905.1:2634014-2702138 GCA_900491605.1 Calamus simplicifolius | reverse complement strand
TTCATTTGGTGGGCAGAAGTCAAGAAATCTTAGCGATATGGAGTATAATGCAACACATTATTACATCCTAATGAACTGTAGAGAAGTCGACCATATTGAGTAAGTGTATACTTCAATGCTAAATTAGAATTTTAATTTAAATTACAATATACCATAATATTTAATTTCTAATATTGTTTTCATCCTTTTCATCCATAAGCATGTTTTGTGATAGACAACGACAGATGAATCCCGACATCAGTCAAGTTGCAATTGGGCAGAAATTAGAAACTGAGTTTGCTTACTGGTTTTATGAATTTGTGAGTAGTATCACTCAATCAATTTCGATAATGGCTATATTTTTTGAATTGGATGTCAATAGCTTATTATTTATAGGTCCGGTCCATGGTCCACAACCGACAATATTTCATTAAATATCTATCGCAATGGCCATTGAAGACTGTAACAACCTCTACTGGCTATTTTGTAAATGGGTACAAATTTCAGATTGAATGATTAGCAGCTTCAAGAGGCACGCAGAACTGGGGCGTGTGTGTGAAAGGAGAAAGTGTTGGAGCAAATATGCAGGATTATTATGGAAAGTTAGTAGAGGTGGTTGAAGTTGAATATCCCGGTTGGCCTATGAAACGAACCGTATTGTTTCGTTGTGATTGGTTCGATCCGATAGTTCCTGTGGGCAAAGGGTTCATAACGACTACAATTTGGTTGAAGTGAACCATCGACGAAGATTGCAGAAATATGACCCATTCATCCTTGCATCCCAAGCTCAGCAAGTCTTTACTGCGAATATCCAAGTTTGTGCAACGACAAGCGAGATTAGTGGGCCGTTTCTAAAATCGTCCCACGTTCAACAATCGTATTAGAGGAGAGTTCATCAAGTCAATCAGCCGAGTGCCCTGCATTTCAAGAGGATGAGATGAAAATGCATGCAATTGAGGACGACACAAGGGCTCCTGAAACATCACTTAGAGATCCAAATGGTGATGTCCAAGAAATTGCGGATGCAAATGTTCGATTTTCCTTTCGATGATAATGAAACTGAATCGCAGTCCGATACGACATCGGATGTTGAACCAACATTTCACGAAACAAATGACACCGATTAAACATAGAGGTTTTTTAAATTTAACTTTTTTATAAGTGTTAAATTTTTACATAGTCATCATTAATCGTAATTTAATTGTATGAATCTTTAGTATTTTCAGTATGACGGGCAGAGGTAGATCTACCGATGACAGACGGAGTGAGCAAGGACGTAGCCCTGCTGCATCAGATCATATGAGCATCGGAGATGGAGAGTTCGGATCTCCAGCAGTCGCACAGCCTTCGATCTCTCCAGCAGTATTACCATCCAGCCGATCGGCACATACCTCCGAGAGTTCTTCCACCATCGGCCGCACCGTACTTCGACTCGATGCTCAGGGGCTGTAAGTATATACTAATTAAAAATATATGTTTATGTTTTAAGTCAATTACTTATAAACATACATTTTTTTAACAGATTATTGAGCAGCATCATATATCTAGCCACATCAGCGCTGTATTTTAGAGGCGTGCAGATCCCAGTGGCTACGATTGGCGCCACGTATCTCTAGCCACGAGGGAGTTTTATTTTCTGAGTTTCAGGTAAACTTATTAAATACAATTTATCACTGATATAAAATTTTTTAATCTTAATAAATTTAGAAACTAACTGTTTATTTTAATGCAGAAAAAGTATACGTGGGATCCTGCCAGCCATGATGCCATTAGGGCAGCATGGGAGGCTGACGGGACGCCGATACTCCGACATGCTTCATCATTGGAGGTCATCAGGTCAGCGTCCTGCGCACGTGCTAGAGGGTATTTGGCATGAGTGACAGCATGCCTGGCAGTCCGATGGCTGGTGCAGGAAGTTCGCATCAGCCAGCACGAACCACCAATCTGAGAAGGACGGTCCTGGCACGGGTCTCTCCCGCCATACTTCGGGCTCCATTTTGATTCAGGAGCACAGACGGCGTATGGTAAGAAAACATAAATATTTTAATTACTATTTTAGTTATTTACAAATATTTGTATTAATATCATTTTTTTTAATGTTATAGTCTGAGCAGGAGGGCGGAGATCCTGGTGAGTTTCGTCTATTTAGGGCGACACACACCAGGAGGGACGGTTCCTGGTCGACACGCGATCACGGAAGGTTGTGGTAAGAAATTAGATTTATGTAGTATCTGTTTAATTTCTAAATTTTATTTCAAAAAATTTATTAACTCATTTATTGTTGATTTCATAATTTAAAGACACGAGTCGAGGAGCTTCGCTCTAGGCATCACAGGTCGACTCTACTGATGGGGAGACGCACGTCGAACTCTCAACAGAGGAGAGTCGGCGTGTGTTTTTGGAGGCTGTTGGTGCCCAGCCACGAGACCGCAGGGTCTATGGTCTGGGCACTAGAGCTTCTACATATTTTCCCCATCAGGCCTCCAGCTCGCGACTTTCTGGTGATCTTCCTCCCGAGCGTTTACACGACCTTCGCAGATCTATTGCAGAGGAGGTTCGCCAGGAGGTCGAGCAGGATTTCGAGGATCGTATGCGAGGCCGGGATCAGGAGATTGCAGACATGCGAGATGAGATGCATTATTTGCGGGATATGGTTAGCCGCTTATCGCAGAGTCTTCAGCCTCCACAGCCTCCACGTGATCGTCCAGATTCTTGATGTATTTTTCTTTTCTTTTTTTATGTGTACATGAAAACTTCAAAATTTTAATATATAATTATTTTTGGAAATTGAATAATTATGTTTGGATCAATATGAGTGAAGAATGTTTCGATCAATATTTAAATGTAATAAAATTATATTAACCATTTTAATTTTTAAATTTTTATTTTTTTTAAAAAAATATTTATTTAGCGACGCATTAGCGACTGCAATTGCATCGCTAATATTTTTAAAATATTATTATTAATATTGCGACGCAATGACCTGGCGTCGCAATAATATAAAAAAAATTTAATAGCGATGCATTAGCGACTCAAATTGAGTCGCTATTATATCTAAAATATTTTTAATAAATATTGCGACGCAATGACCTTGCGTCGCAATATTTTCTTAAATTTTTTATTTGCGACTCTTTAGCGACCCAATAGCGTCGCTATTATATCAAAAAAATTATTATTAAATATTGCGACGCAACTAAATGCGTCGCAATATTGCGACGCAATTGAGTGCATCACAATATTTAATAATAATTTTAAATATTATAATTTAATTTTTAATTTAGCGACGCATATGGATGCGTCACAATGTTGCGTCGCAGAGAGTCGCAATATTGCGACGCAATTGCGACAAATGGATATTGCGACGGACATCTGAGCGACGCCATCATTGCGTCGCTATTGCGTCGCAATAGCATCTTTAGCGACGCAATTACGATGCATTTGGGCGTCGCAATATTTTATTTCTCTTGTAGTGAATCTCTAGGAAGATCTACATCATTATGATTAGCATCAACAACATCAACACTAGGAGAATCATCACCTTTATCTTCTTGTTCATGATCTGAAGATACATCTATATTTAATTTTTCAATATCTCTCTCAAGTAAATTTGTATCTTCTTCATCATCAAATTTTTTCGAACTCGATGCTAAAGATTCATCAAAAACTACATGAATAGATTCTTCTACAATTAAGTTTCTTTTGTTAAACACTCTATAGGCTTTACTGGATGTTGAATATCCTAAGAATATGCCTTCATCTGATTTTGCATCAAATTTTCCAAGATTATCTTTACCATTATTATGAATGAAATATTTACAACCAAATGCATGAAAGTAACTAATATTTGGTTTTCTATTGTTCCATAGTTCATAAGGAGTTTTCTTGAGGATTAGCCTAATTAAAGCTCTATTAAGAATGTAACATGCCGTGTTGATAGCTTCCGCCCAGAAGTACTTTGGTAGTTGGCTTTCACATAGCATAGTACGGGCCATGTCTTCTAAGGTTCTATTCTTTCTTTCTACAACTCCATTTTATTGTGATGTCCTAGGTGCAGAGAAATTATGATGAATGCCATTTTCAATGCAAAAGTTTTCAAATAAATAATTTTTGAATTCTGTGCCATGATCACTTCTAAGAGACACTATAGTGTTGTTCTTCTCATTTGTGACCTTCTTGAAAAATTTCAGAAATATTGGAAAGGTCTCATCTTTATGAGCTAAAAGCAATACCCAAGTGTATCTAAAATAATCATCTACAATTACAAGACCATATTTCTTTCCTCCTAGACTAGTGGTTCTAGTAGGTCCAAAAAGATCCATGTGAAGTAGTTCAAGTGGCCTAGAAGTGGAAACAATGTTTTTAATTTTGAAAGAGTTTCTAGTTTGTTTTCCAAATTGACATGCATCACAAACTTTGTTATTTTCAAAATCTAATTGTGGAAGGCCTTTTACTAAATCTATTCTAATTAATTTTGAAATTAGGTGTGTGCTTGCATGACCTAATCTACGATGCCATAGCCATCCAATCTCATTCATATTAGCATTATGAGCAACTAAGCAATGATTACTAGTAGACAAATTGTCTAAATCAATCAAGTACACATTGCCATTCTATTTCCAATAAATACAATGCTATTATCAATGGGATTAGAAACAGTGCAAATAAAAGCTTCAAATGATACTTTGAAACCATTATCACATAATTGGCTAATACTAATTAGATTATGCTTTAAACCATTAACATATAAGACATTTTTAATAAATGTGGAGGGACTTATTTGAATTTTACCAAACCCCATGATCTGGCCTTTGCCATTGTCATCAAACGTAACAACTCCTCTTTGCTTTCAAGGGTGATGAATTGATCCTTATCACCCGTCATGTGTCTTGAGCAGCCACTATCGAGATATCACTTTCGCTTTGATCTTTTGGCCGCAAGACACTCCTGCAAAATGATCAAGTCTTATATTTAGGTACCCAAGCCTTTTTGGTCCTTCATGGCTAGTAGCAAAAAAGATTGTTCCTTTTGGAACCCATATTTCTTTTCTTTAATATTTAATTTCTTGTTACTTTTTCTTGCATTACATTCATAAGATTTATGGCCTTTCTTGTTGCAATTGTAACATGTAACATTTTGTTTTCTTAACAAAGAAATTGTTTACAAATTTTTGTTTCATGTTTGGTCTATATCCTAATCCAGCTCTATCAAAAACAGCCTGTTGATTACTTAAAAGTAAATTAGTTTTTCAGAGCTATATATAAATTTATCGACTATGTTCTTGTATTTTTCAACTTCTTTCTTTAAGTTAAGGTTTTTATTCATGATTGATTCTTTTTCTTTTAGATATCTCTCCTTTTCATCTTTTAAATCCTTAACTTCAAGCGTTAATTTATTTTCTCTTTACACAAATGTAAGTTTTCACTTTTCAAAAACTTGTTTTTCTTTTTCAGAATTTTAAAATCATTGACTAATTCATTGAAAGCTTCATATAATTCATCAAATGTAAATCATCATTGAGGGTTTCGGTATTTACCTCATCATCGTTGTTTTCCATGAAGTAAATATTTGCAACTTCTTTTTGTTCCTCCTCGGAAGAGGATTCTTCGCTATCGCTCCATATTGCAATATAAGCTTTCTTCTTCTTCTTGCAGGCTTTCTTCAATTGAGGATAGTCATATCTGAAATGCCCCGGTTTCTTGCACTCATAACATATTAAGGGGTCTTTCTCTTTTTCTTTGTCCTTGTCCTTCTCTTTTTCTTTCTCTCCTTCCATTTTGTTCCATATCTCTTCTTATGGAAGGGTCTCCTTTTTTGCATAAATTTCTTAAATTTTCTAGCAAGGAGAGCTGTCTCATCATCTTCCTCTTCTTCCTCACTGCTGCTTATCTCCTTTTCTGCAGCTTTAAGAGCAATTGTCTTCTTCTTTTTGACTTCCTCCTCTAGATGTTGTTTCATAGTCAGCTCATGAGTCATTAACGATCCAAGTAGCTCCTCCAAAGGTAAAACATTTAAATCCTTAGCTTCTTGGATTGCAGTCACTTTCGCTTTCCATGATCTTGGAAGTGACCTAAGAATTTTACGCACAAGTTCAGAATTAGTATAAGTCTTACCAAGACTTTTCAAACCATTTACAATATCAGTGAATCTTGTCTACATGCATGTAATAGTTTCAGTTTGTTCCATGCTAAATAGTTCATATTTATGCATCAAAATATTAATTTTTGATTCTTTTACTTGATTAATATCCTCATGGGTAACTTCTAATCTATCCCAAATTTCTTTTGCGAAAATACATGTAGAAATTTGATTAAATTCATTTGCATCCAATGAACAATACAAAACATTCATGGCTTTAGCATTGAGCTGAGCCAACTTCTTATCATGTTCATCCTATTCTGTTTCCAGTTTAGGAATCACCATATTGTCTACTCTAATTGTGGGTGTGTGTGGATCATTAACTATGATTCTCCATAGATCATAGTCAAGTGCTTGAATAAAAATCTTCATTCTAGCTTTCCAATAACTATAATTAGTTCCATTAAATAAAGGAGGTCGATTAGTGGATTGACCTTCTAAATAAGATGAACTAGCTTGAGCTGCCATTTGGATCTTTTGCTCTTGATCGTTAGACCAAATTCAAATGAGCACTTGCTCTGATACCAATTGTTGGCCCAGATGGCAACCCAAGAGGGGGGGTGAATTGGATTCAAAAAAAATTTAGCCTTTTAAAAAACTATGTGCTTTGGAGTAAATAGTATTAAGTGCAGGATAAGTATTAAGCACAAATAAAGAGATAGAGTGAGAGAGTTAAAATACGGCAAACATAAGGATTTTATAGTGGTTCGATGTATCCAACACCTACGTCCACTCCCAAGTACCACTTGGGTCCACACTATAATCTACTTGATTACAAGCTCACAACTCAAAACTTGTTGTTTCTCCTGGGATTACAATGAACCCAGCTGGTTTTTCGGGCTCACCAGCACAAAACCCAAATCACAAGCTATCCTTAGCTTGTCCCCGAGGTAAACTACCTCAACTAATTCAATCCCTTGATTGAACTAGTAAACAGTAAATGAGAAAAGAGTTTAAGATACAAGAAGGCTCCTCAAATGAGCAAATAGGCAATAAACTAAACAAGGATTAGAAAAGCTGTTTGAAGATCATTGAATATGCACTTTTCTTCTTTTCTTCTTTTCCTCTTCTTCTTTGAAAGGTTGAATCTGTGCCTCAGCTCAGATTCTTCAAAAACTTGCAATTAAAAAGATGGGAAAATCATGGCTTTTGCTTCTTATTTCTTCACTTAGGAAATCCTTCGATTTTGAGCTTGAATACCTTGGATTTCTCTTTGAGCTTTTCTGGAGTTGATGGATTTGAACTTTGACTCTTTCCTTTTGGATTTCTTGCTCAAGACTTCTCATATTTTTCAATCAATTTTCTCTCAAATTTTTTTCGTCACATTTTCAAACGGATGGTTCCCCTTTTATAGATCCCTTAATCCAAGTTTTAGGTGATAAAACTAGCCGTTGGAGACGTTTGGAATCTTTTACACACAAAGAAAATAGCCGTTAGAAGTTAGGTGAAAAGAAATCTTACCATTGGAGTACTTTCTGACAGATAAAAAATCTGTTCCTGACAGGTTGTAGTCGGCTCCAACTTTTTAGGTGTCGGCTCCAAATCGGGTGTTCAAAAATAGTAAAGAAAAAGTTGTTGGGGAGTCGGCTCCGAAAAAGGTAAGTGTCGGCTCGTTGCTTTCAAAAGTCGGCTCCAGAAAACTATAAGTGTCGGCTCCAGAATAGTCCATAAAACATGCTCTCTATTCCAGGTTAAAGTCGGCTCTGGAAACTCAGGTGTCGTCTCCCGAAATATCAGGTGTCGGCTCCCAAATTCTAGGTGTCGGCTTCGGAAGCTGGAACAGAATGCACTTCTCTGTCTCTCAGGTTGGAGTCGGCTCCGAGACCTTGGGTGTCGACTCCGAACCATGCCAAAATCCCAGAAACTTTCTGATACGCCCTGGGGTCGGCTCCTTACCATTTGGGTGTCGACTCCAGGCTCTGAACTTTAAAATTTCCTTTTCAATCTTGATTCAAAACATGTTTCTTTATCCTTTTTGATTGATCAAATATTTTTACGCCCTGTAACACTTGTTAAATTTATTAGTAATAAAATGAATATACTCATATCTTTTATTAATCATCAAAATCAATAATTGGGTCAACATAAGCCCCGGCCGAACCAAACAATCTCCAAAATATCGTTCGAATTCGGGCAGTTTACAAGCCCCGACCGAACCAAACGCCAGAGAAATATTGTTCGGATTCGGGTAGCTTACAAGCCCCGGCTGAATCAAACGACAAAGAAACATAGTTCGGATTCGGGCACCTTACAAGCCCCGGCCGAACCAAGCGTCAAAGGAGCATCGTTCGGATTCGAGAAGCTTACAAGCCCCAGCCGAACCAAACAATCTCCAAAATATCGTTCGGATTCGGGCAGCTTACAAGCCCCGGCCGAACCAAACGCTAGAGAAATATCGTTCGGATTCGGGTAGCTTACAAGCCCCGGCCGAATCAAACGACAAAGAAACATAGTTCGGATTCGGGCAGCTTACAAGCCCCGGCTGAACCAAGCGTCAAAGGAGCATCGTTTGGAGTCGGGCAGCTTACAAGCCCCGACCGAACCAAACAATCTCTAAAATATAGTTCGGATTCGGGCAGCTTACAAGCCCCGGCCAAACCAAGCATCAAAGGAGCATCGTTCGGATTCGGGCAGCTTACAAACCCCGGCCGAACCAAACAATCTCTAAAATATCGTTCGAATTTGGGTAGCTTACAAGCTCCGGCCGAACCAAGCATCAAAGGAGCATCGTTCGGATTTGGGCAGCTTACAAGCCCCAGCCGAACCAAACAATCTCCAAAATATCGTTCGGATTTGGGCAGCTTACAAGCCCCGGCCGAACCAAACGCCAGAGAAATATCGTTCGGATTTGGGTAACTTACAAGCCCCGGCCGAATCAAACGATAAAGAAACATAGTTCGGATTCGGGCTGCTTACAAGCTCCGGCTGAACCAAGCGTCAAAGGAGCATCGTTCGGATTCGGGAAGCTTACAAGCCCTGGCTGAACCAAACAATCTCCAAAATATAGTTCGGATTCGGGCAGCTTACAAGCCCCAACCGAACCAAGCGTCAAAGGAGCATCGTTCGGATTCGGGCAGCTTATAAGCCCCTGCCAAACCAAACAATCTCCAAAATATCGTTCGGATTCGGGCAGCTTACAAACCCTGGCCGAGCCAAATGCCAGAGAAATATCATTCGGATTCGGGTAGCTTATAAGCTCCGACCGAATCAAACGACAAAGAAACATAGTTCAGATTCGGGCAGCTTACAAGCTCCGGCCGAACCAAGCGTCAAAGGAGCATCGTTCAGATTCGGGCGGCTTACAAGCCCCAGCCGAACCAAACAATCTCTAAAATATCGTTTGGATTCGGGTAGCTTACAAGCCCCGGCCGAATCAAACGACAAAGAAATATAGTTTGGATTCGGGCAGCTTACAAGCCCTGGCCAAACCAAGCATCAAAGGAGCATCGTTCGGATTCGGGCAGCTTACAAGCCCCGGCCGAACCAAACAATCTCTAAAATATCGTTCGAATTCGGGCAGCTTACAATCCCCGACCGAACCAAATGCCAAAGAAATATCGTTCGGATTCGGATAGCTTACAAGCCCCGACCGAATCAAACGACAAAGAAACATAGTTCGGATTCAGGCAGCTTACAAGCCCCGGCCGAACCAAGCGTCAAAGGAGCATCGTTCGGATTCGGACAGCTTACAAGCCCCGGCCGAACCAAACAATCTCCAAAATATCATTCGGATTTGGGCAACTTACAAGCTCCGGCCGAACCAAACGCCTGAGAAATATCGTTCGGATTCGGGTAGCTTACAAGCCCCGACCGAATCAAACAACAAAGAAATATAGTTCGGATTCGGGCAGCTTACAAGCCCCGGCTGAACCAAGCATCAAAGGAGCATCGTTTGGATTCGGGCAGCTTACAAGGCCCGGCCGAACCAAACAATCTCCAAAATATCGTTCGGATTCGGGCAGCTTACAAGCCCCGGCCGAACCAAACGCCAGAGAAATATCATTCGGATTAGGGTAGCTTACAAGCCCCGGCCGACTCAAACGGCAAAGAAACATAGTTCGGATTCGGGCAGCTTACAAGCCCCGGCCGAACCAAGCATCAAAGAAGCATCATTCGGATTCGGGTAGCTTACAAGCTCCGGCCGGACCAAACAATCTCCAAAGCTTAATTCGGATTCGGGCAGCTTACAAGCCCTAGCCGGATTAAATAATCTCCAAAACATCGCTCAAGGTTCGGGCAGCTTACAAGCCCCGGCCGGATTAAATAATCTCCAAAACATCGCTCAAGGTTCGGGTAGCTAACAAGCCCCGATCGGAATCAAAGGATAAAAACCTCGACAACAACCGAGTGATATCCTTGATCCTCGACAACAACCGAGCGATATCCTAAGGCTCCGCCCTATTCAAGTAATCTCTCCAATGCCCTGATGCAACTAAGGCATCCTATTATACCTCGGTAGAGGCAAACGACCTCCCACTATTCGACAGTGAAAACATGCCACGAGCTGTCTTTCCCCGAAGAAACACCTGCTTCATCCTACAAACAGGATCATGCTTTCCTTATGACTCCACAGGATCGCCCAGGTCCCTCTTTGACTCGCACATAGATATACGTGTTCACCGCTGAGGACCGAACATCGGTCTTAGCAAGAACAAAGCAGCAATAGTGCTGCCGAAATATGCTGTGACATGAAAAGCGTAATATGGGAGCAGCAACTCTCAGAGCAAAAAGAAGCAGATGCTAAAGAAAGAAGGAATGAAAACTTTCTTTATTTCCTCATCAAATGAAAAGTTACAACATCCTAAAAGGAGTTACAAGTGCATCAAAGCACAAGAAATAAAAACGAGTAAATAGCTCGGCCAAACTGCTTCAGTCAGCTTCGGTTAACAATGACGCTTCGGCATCCGACCCAAAAGATCAGGCAACCAGCCAGCTCGCCCTGATAGATAGCAAGGCCGGCTTCCCACGGGTCCTCTGGATGAATTAAGAGATCCAAAAAGAGGCGCAGACCCATGGATGCTGATGCTGAGGAAGCTTCCCCCTGGGTGGGATGCTGGGCTGCAGGTCGCTGCCCGATTGAGAGAGATAGGGGACCATCAGCCCCACACTGCTCTCAACTCCCTCTTCACATGACGGAAGATTCCTTGCACAGAGGGGCTAAGCATCCAGCCAAAGGGAGAAGGAAAAGTCCGCGCATGCTACGGGGGTACATGTGCACTTCCTACCCTACGACCCCCGTAGCAAACCACAAAGGACACACAGGAAGTGCATATGTATGCTCTCCATGTGATCTCTGCGGACCTCCTATGCGCTCTCCATATGATCTTTGAAGCTCCTCCCTTGAGGACGAGCTGCTCTCCAGCGGCTCCTCCATCACCCTGGCTATCAGTAGGAAGGTGGCTTACAAAAGAAAACTCAGTCCCTCCACTCTCAGCTTTAGGGACATAGACATCATGAAAACTTTCACAGCTCACAGAGAAAAAAATTTTGGGGATGGCCTAGCACGGCCCCTTCCTCCCCTTTTTATAGGCAAAATGGACCAGGAGCAGCTGTTAAGGCAGTAAGCCCCGAGGTTCAAAATGCCTAATCCACGTTGCCACGTGGCCTCCCAAGATGAAAATAGCGCCCTTCATGCACGCCAAACGCGTTGTTCAGCCCATGACGTACGCCAGAAGATTTCTTCTGATCCCGGATCATAGGTCTTAAATGCAGAAAATCGCCCGCTGATCTTAGAGATATGGGCAGACCTGAAAATCGCCCGGTGAAAATGACACCCTCCAATGAAAAACAAGCGCTTGCGTCGTACGTTGAAACGACCTGCCTTAGAAAAAGTCGACATAATAAGTGTCCTGGAAAGTGCCGAGGCAACCTTTCGCAAACCACAGAGCCGTACTATCCTTTTTGGCAAAGAGAAGATCAGCTCCTTGGAAAAGGCAAAAGCATCGGTTAAGGTCGGAGTGCATGTCCTATGAATATGCCCCGACCTACACCCAGAATGCGTAAGCATCGGTTAAGGTCGAAGTGCACGTCCTATGAATATAAGCCCCGACCTACACCCAGAAGGCGTAAGCCTCGGTTAAGATCAGAGTGCACGTCCTATGAATATAAGCCCTGACCTACACCCAGAAGGCGTAAGCATCGGTTAAGGTCAAAGTGCACGTCCTATGAATATAAGCCCCGACCAAGGTCGGAGTGCGTCTTTTGTCAAAAACCTCGACAAAAACTGAGCGATATGCAACGCCCCAACTGAAACCTACGAGCCCCATTTACCTCGGTCAAAACAAGGATGTTGTGTTGGAGGTTCCCCAGGAGAATATTTCGTTCCATAAGACTCAGACGATAAGGGAAAACACTTCAGAAATGGCAACAAACAAGGAAGTTCCAAAAAAACCTTTCTCCGTTCATTACAAGAGGGGAAAACCAAAGAAAAGATACATTAGCCCTCACAGGGGCTTGCTACTTTCTCCGGACGCCGTTGAACTCTCTCTGTGCCGCGGAGCCGAATCAGCCAATTGCTGTCGAAGGGATGCCACCTCCCGCTCCAGCCTACTGTTGGCTTGGCGAAGGAGCTCGATCTCTCTTGCCGAGACGACCAGGTGTTGCTCAGCCATTCTCCGGACTTGCTCGCGTTCCGTGAGTAATGACGCCAAAACCTCCCCATCAATAGTTATTGTGGTGCGGCCCCGGTGGGGCACCCCAAAGATGCCAACAACGCTGCTTGGCATCCCAGTTGACATCCCTCCATTCTCGAAAGCCATCCTGTTACTGTAAGCTTAGACAGGCCAACAGGAGATCAGCAGAGGAAATGGTTAACGATGGCATACCACCCACCGGTATTTAAATTACCTCGAGCGAGCATCCCGATCACCCGAACCATCAGTTCCAACGCCACTACCATAAAATCTTGCCACGCGTCATCGCTTCCGTGGCCGCTTGCGGGAAGCGAGGAGTCGCTCCCCCTTTATCGAAAAGGATAAATAAATGATGGCGTGCCGGTAAACACCCAACTTCGGCTCTAACCAGGATACCTCTGCAATCCTTGGCCATCACCTGCCGAACTATCTTATCTCTCGGCCTAAGCCGAGCTATCACGTCACTCGGCTTCATCAGAACTATCTTATCTCTCGGCCTAAGCCGAGCTATCACATCACTCGGCTTCATCAGAGCTATCCCTATACCTCGGCCTCGACCGAGAAATTTATTTAAACTCGAACTAAGTCGGTCGAAGAACGCAAACAAATCATAACTTGTTCGCAGTCGAAAGGAAGTTTGCAACAAAAAGATTGGCTAAAAAGACAAGCAAATGGGAGCCGATGGCCCGTTCATTGGAAACTTCAGACCAAATTATATCTAAAAAAGCAAAAGTACACAAATAACTCTCAATGGTCAGGAGCTGGATCAGTTCCGGCAGTGCCCTCAACAACGCTCGGGGAATCCTGGCTCGTTTCGCCCACTTCAAAGGTTGTTGTTTCCTCAGCGACGGATTTGAAGCGTCCTTCAGGGGCCGCAGCCTCACTAGCATCCAGAATAGCGTTGAGGTCGACGTCCGAAACATCATCTTATTCAGCCTCTTCAGCTCCTGGGGTACAAGCCTCAGAAGTCTCAACATCCAAGAAAGAGAGGTCCCATTCTGGATGCTCCTTGGATATCTTGTTTCGAACGTCCTCCACACCAAGCTGGAAGGCATCGGCACAGATTGCATCTTGTTCACCCCTGAGTAGAGCGAGCCGCATCTCAGCTTCAGCAACTTGATTTCGAAGTGAGGCGACCTGCCCCTCAGTTTCAGTAGTTTGACTCCGCAGTAAGGCAATCTGCTCCTCGGTCTCAGCGACCCGCCTTTCGAGCTCTGAGCCCCTCCCTTGACTAGATGCCAATTCCCCTTGCAGGGTCTGTATCTGGCTCCGGTTCTCCAGCTCCACCTTCTTTATCTGCAAAAACAAAGTTAGCCAGTGCCACGGTGAGCCAGCAAAGGAAGCCAAAAAGGGGTAGTACCATACCTCCTCCTCGTGCCAGGATAACTTCTGGGTCAACTCCTTGACCTCGTCAAAAGCCTTCAATTTATCAGCCTTAACCTGCTCGATTTTGCCCTTGAGATCGCTGATCTTCGACTGCCTACTATCAGCTTCTCCCCATGCTTGGGAGAGCTCACTATCGAGTTGGGTTAGCTTTTCCTGGTGCCACTTGATCCTGTCATCCCTGTCAGCAATACCACGGTTGAGTTGCCGTACCTTCTCCTCCAACTCGCCAAGCATTTTATTCAGGCGATTTCTCTCATCGACGACTTCTCTCCTCTGCCTACCTAAGCTTTCACTAAACTGTTTCTTGACAGTCTCCATTTCTCCAGTATGCTTAGACTTGATCTACGATAATTCCAGGCATGCGTCATCGTACCTCGCTAGGAGCCCTCGTAGCTCTTTAACTTCGAGCCTCAACTTGGACGCGTTATCTAGGGCGGCCTGATGCAGCACCCTCATCTTTGCCAAATTCTCGTTGGCGATACCCAGAGCTTGTTCAAATGTATCAGACGCCTTCGCTCGTGATCGAAGCTCGGCGTTGACTCTCCTGGCCTAGGGCGCTGGCCCCTATCGCCAGGTTCAAGCGCCAGCACAGTGCCATGGTGATCAAAGCACTCTGCAGAATGAAGCACAAGTGAGAAAAGCGCGGCCAAACTAACCAGAAAGCACTCACTACTCGGGAATAATAACTCACCCAGGAGATGTAGGACCTGGCTAGCCCCATAAGGATGGAATTGTTGATCTTGGGGAGAAGATGGGCTTCCGTCACCACATTCCGCTGGCCAAACGCGGCGTCAACCAGGTCTAGGTCTGCAAACTCATTTGCCGAGGGACCTACGCTCGGGTACAATGCTGACCTTATTAGGGCAGCAAACACCTCCTCGATGGTCGATTCCGAGCTACCGGGCTGATCATCCCTGTCCGAAGGATCAGTCTGGGCGACCTTCGACTGAGAAGCCTTTGACCTCTCGGCCTCCCTCAGCAGAATTCTAACCTGGGATTCCTCGGATAACTTGGCCAGCCCAGGTGCTAGTTTTCCAAAACTTTGGTGGAAGAAGCTTCGGCTGCAAGACCTTTACCTTGCTCTCTCCCCTTGTCCGAGCTCCTTCCCTCGATCATGGGCACCTGCTCCTCCCCCGCAGGCTCCACCAATGCCTCGGTCTGTTCATCAATTTCCCCAACCACTCCAGAAGGAAGTTCTCCAGCCGTAGGTTCCTTTTGAGCCTCCACTACAGTCGGTCCAACGTCGCCGCCCCTAAATCCCTCATGTCCTCCTGCCAAGGCCAGAGGCATTTCCTCGCTCGGAGGAGGGCCCTCAGAAGCACCGACCTCCGCCGTGCCAACCATTGGCTCACCTTCAAAAGAAGGGGCTCCCAGACAAGCCAACGGAGTTTCATTCGGGCTGTCTACTATTTCCACCACTAGAGGACAGGGGACTTCAGCAGTCCTCTCTGTATCCTCCTCTGCTTTCAGTGCCTCCGCCGCGACTGCTTCAACCTCTAGCGAGCGCTCCTTGAAAAAACGAGCCGTCTTCTCGGGCTTGCGTTTCTCTCCTCCGCTACTCTCCCTTGGGCGCTTGCTCAACCCTTTCTTTATGCGGCCCGATAGTTCAAACTTCTTGGCTGCGGGAATAGAGAGCAAGCGGTCAGACCGAGACATACTTGCTCGAGCGAAATCAATGGAAAAAGAAAAAAAAACTTACTATGCGGGTCAAGGGGGCTAAGCTCGGCGGCGAAAAGAGCCTCTTTCGACAGTAAATCGTTAGCCGAAAACGTCCTACCGTCACGAAGGACCTCCAAGTCCTCTTTCTCCTGCTCAGATAGAATCGGATGTGCTTCCACATCTCGAACAAAGTTTCCCATTCCCGAAGAAAATCGGAGCCGATGTTCCCCTCGGCAATAAAAAACCTGACCTTCCACTCCTTTATAGACGATGGCTTATCTGTTATCGTCTTGAATGACCTCCGGGGTCCAATGTAAGGCCACTCTGATTTTCTCCCAAGCATCAGATAATAACATGCACGAAAGAGAGGAAGGGTTGTCATTACCTGAATCCGGCTACATATTGAGATAAACCCAATGACGCTGCGCCAACTGTTGGGAGCCACCATTATCGGGCAAATATTGTAGAATCTCATGATTTTCTTCACCAAGGGGTGAAGGGGAAATCGAAGGCCCGCCTTCAGACTGTCTTTGTAAAGAAAGACCCCGCGCTCCAGATCTTGCAAAACCCTATGCTCGGGCTCCAGCAATCTCAGAAGGACATCCGAGGGAATGTCATACTTTTGGCGTATTCTACCCAAATCCTCAGCGGCAATCTCCAAAACCATATCGTCGAGGCTCATCATCCTGCTGGCCGAGAGAAGCACCGAGCGAGATTACAGAGGAAGCAGAGAGCAAGATTCTCCAAAGAGGAACGAAAGAGCACTGCGAACAGGGATGGCGCCGTTTCGACTTTGCTTTCCCTCAAAGAAACCGCCTTAAGAGAAAGATAGGGCATCCCAACCAAGACGCCTGGAACCGCCATTGCGGACACCGTAAAAATCAGGATTTGCTACGTGGCAATTCTCCAACCGCTGCCTCAAAGGAGCCTTATGTGACGTGCCCTATAAAGGCACATCTCACAAGGGCACGGTGGCCGCGCAGCATTAAATAGGACATCATTGCACAGGCTATCAAACCCGGATCCCTCCATCCAAGTCATGCCACCTGGAATTATACTCCATACGCCCGAACTTATGTTTGGAACTAGGGAGTGGGGGGCATGTGTTGAAGGGTAAAATCGCTATGTCAATAATCGTGCACATGGCTAGGGCTAGCCCTGATTCCTACCCACTATGCGACACCCGCTCGAGATAGGTCAGCCTCGGTAAGTTGGGGTGCCTTAGCCCCTCGTCGAGCCAAGGACTCCCAAGGCGCGAATCACGTCTCTCGGCCCCAGCCGAGCTATATCATCTCTCGGCCCCCAATCGAGCTATATCGTCTCTCGGCTCTCGGCCCCAGCCGAGCTATATCACGTCTCTCGGCCCCAGCCGAGCTATATCACGTCTCTCGGCCCCAGCCGAACTATATCATCTCTCGGCCCCAGCTGAGCCATAGCATCTCTCGGCCCCCCCTCTAGCCGAGCTATGACATCTCTCGGCCCCTCTAGCCGATCTCTCCCATCGCTCGGCCTAGCTCGAGCGATATCTATGCCTCCATGGAATTCAACGCGAGAGAACTCGAATTTGTGAGATTCCAAACAGAAATCATATCCGAGAGTGACCTAAGACCCGCGAGAGTGGCCTAGGGCCCTGGAGCCTATGTCCTCACCAAATCTCGAGACATCAACATGCTCTCCTAGCCGTCGATCCCCTAACCAACAAAATACGAATCCTACCGACCTCATAACAAACTGGATTCAGATCCTAACAACTTTCGGACCCACGACGCCCCCAGGAAATCAGGTGATCCTCTATAAAGAGTCGTTTGCCGACTCCTCAGGTATGCGCACATGCTCACTGGAACCCTCTCTTTTTCTGCCTTAGCTTCCGTCATTAGCGCTCTGCTCAGAGCCCTGGAGGGACTCTTCAGCGAGAGCATTCTTTCCATTTTTTTTATTACTGATCTCCACTGACTTAAGCGTCGGAGGGTCTTCCGCAGAGGGCCACCCCAACGCCTCTCGCATGAGGACTGTTTTGCAGGTTCACCCAAGCGGAGAGCCCACGCTGCAGCCCGACCGCATCTGAGTCGAAGGATAGATTTTGGCAGCAACAGTTGTTTATAGCGGATAATAACATGTAAAATTACTTTCGCTTTGGCAAAGTGGATATAATAATATAGGGAAAGTGGTCATATACATGAGTCAATGTGGATCAGAGCTCCTTAACCTAGATTCAAGCTAACTTGAAGTTGATTGGGTTAGGAGAACACAAACCAAGCCTGCGTGGGGTCAAACATTATCTTGGTCAACTGAATTCGAAATATATATATATATATATATATATATATATATATATATATATATATATATATATATATATATATATATATATATATATATATATATATATATATACAAATTAAAATTAAAAATTTAATATCTACGCAAAAGCTACGTGTGCAAAGCATCGAATTAATGGTGTGCTGCTGTAACTCCGAAGCCTTGAGATAGAGATGGACATGGCCTTGTTCGCTATTAGATGCTATATTGGAGGAAGAATACAAGAAGGCCTGTAAGGAATTCCGAAGGAGATGACGTCCGGCTCTTGGCTTAAAACTGTGACTTGACCAGCGTCGGAGACGGAGGGTACGTAGGACACGGCTCGGTGGTTCCATTCAAGGGGCAGCAGCTAGAAAATTAAAGGCTAAAGATTATTGTGGACCTGCATGCTATTCATAACATTAAAAAATATACATAATTCTACCATCGATATAGTTAAAAAAAAAAAGGAGAAGAAGAAGAAGAAGAAGAAGAAGAAGAAGGTTTGCAGAAGGTCAGAATTAATTAATACTGTTGATGCTGGATCACCAGATTATTTGTTTAGGGTTTCTTTTTCTCAGATCTCTCTCTTTCTCTTTTTCTTTCTTTTGAAGGAAGAAGTCCCCCCACCCCCCTCCTTCCTCTCCCTTTTATCCTCCTTTTATTATTATTTATCTTTTTTTATTTCTCGTTATCCTGGATGTCCACGTGTAGGATAAGTGTTCATCTTGCATTACGTGGTCATTCAGTGATAATGCTTAATAAGGATATTAAGAAACTTGCTCATGAAGGAATCCTTTTTCATGATGATCTTGGTTATCCCAAAGGAATGTCAGAGGTAGTGGAGACGTCAGAGTGAGGGAAAAGGGATCTGGCTCCAAAATAGAGGTTCAGTGTCCCCTTTTGGTATTTGTCTTATGCGGACCATTTAAGGCGTGATGTTTTTAGCATTTCTCGATTTCTGTTCCGAATATGACGGCTTATCTTATTTAATGGTTCTGACGTGGGGATTTATTCTTAAACCGAGGGATCGCCTGAGGCTGGGTGCTGCCTAGACCTTTGGAGGCCGCCCAAGCTCTAGGGGCCGCCTAGACTCTGGAGGCCGCCCAAGACTGGGGGGCCGCCCAAGACTGGGAGCCGCCCAAAATTGGGGGGGGCCGCCCAGGACTGGGGGCCGCCTAGAATAGGGGGCCGTCCAAGCTCTAGGGGCCGCCTAGGATCGGAGGCCGCCCGGACTTTGGAGGCCGCCCAAGACTGGGGGCCGCCCAGGACTGGGGGCCGCCAAAAATTGGGGGGCCGCCCAGGACTGGGGGCCGCCCAGAATAGGGGGCCACCCGAGACTGGGGGCCGCCCAGGACTGGGGGCCGTCCAAGTTCTAGGGGCCGCCTAGACTCGGAGGCCGCCTAGACTCTGGAGGCCGCCCAAGACTGGGGGGGGCCGCCCAGGACTGGGGGCCGCCCAAGACTGGGGGCCGTCCAAGTTCTAGGGGCCGCCTATACTCGGAAGCCGCCTAGACTTTGGAGGCCGCCCAAGACTGGGGGCCGCCCAAAATTGGGGGCCGTCCGAGATTGGGGGCCGTCCAAGTTCTAGGGGCCGCCTAGACTCTGGAGGCCGCCCAAGACTGTGGGGGCCGCCCAGGTTCTAGGGGCCGCCTAGACTCGGAGGCCGCCTAGACTTTGGAGGCCGCCCAAGACTGGGGGCCGCCCAAGATTGGGGGCCGTCCAAGTTCTAGGGGCCGCCTAGACTCTGGAGGCCGCCCAAGACTGGGGGGGGCCGCCCAGGACTGGGGGCCGCCCAAGATTGGGGGCCGTGCAAGCTCTAGGGGGCCGCCTAGGATCGGAGGCCGCCCGGACTTGGAGGCCGCCCAAGATTGGGGGGCCGCCCAGGACTGGGGGCCGCCCAGAATAGGGGGCTGCCCAAGACTGGGGGCCGCCCAGGACTGGGGGCCGCCCCAGATTGGGGGCCGCCTAGACTCTGGAGGCCGCCCAAGACTCTAGGGGCCGCCTAGACTCTGGAGGCCGCCCAAGATTGGGGGCCGCCCAGGACTGGGGGCCGCCCAGGACAGGGGGCCGTCCAAGCTGCCTTTTATTTATTTAGTTTAACTATTTTGCACATTATCCATATCATATGCCCCCTCGCCCATCTTTCTTGTATATATGCGTGGCATGCGTATGCAAGGAGGAAGGGCGGAAAATTTTGAATTTTGAAAATTCAGTATGTGATAAGTGATACTTTGAAAAAGGGAAAGGAGGGGAGGCGCGTGTTTCTGAGAGGATGGCGTCTTTTCACCTGTCCGGCTATACGGACGAGCCATCATGTATTCTTGTGGCGCCCGAGGCGTCATGTCTGGCTTATATATATGTCAAAAAGATCGTCCCTTTCCTTTAGCTCTCGATTTTGTGTGTCTTCCTCCGTCTTTACCTCCTCAAGCCCAGGTTAGTTGGCTTTTTCCTCCTTCTTTTTCTTTATGGACCCTTCCGTAGATAGAAAAGGCAAGGGTCCCATGAAGGAGCCCTCCCGAGAGGAGATCCTTCGGGCACGTCGAGAGGCCTTGGGAGGGGTTATCATCCGCGGGGACCAACCCGCTGCTCACTCCAGTCAACCCGTGTCTAGGTCATCACCTCAATCTCTTAGGGCTCCTGGTCCGTCTGCCGGCCATGAGGTGGAGCCTCCTGTGGCTGTCTCCAAACTAGGTGGGCCGGCGGACATTGCTTCAGTAATGTCCTCACAGGACCTTAGAAATCTTAGGGTTCAATTTGGGGTTCCGGATAACATTCAGCTTTCTGTCCCTCTTCCAGAGGACAGGGTTAGTCGAGGGCAACCGGGTAAGATCGCTCTATACGAAGAGTTTTTTAAGAGCGGTCTACGATTGCCGTTTCACCCCTTTTTTATAAATTTGTTAAATCGGTACCACCTTATTCCGGCACAGCTCACTCCCAATTCCATCCGAGTTATATTTTCGTTTTTAGTCCTTTGCTCTTTCCATGGAGCCTCTGCTAGACTCTCTTTGTTTAGGTCCCTGTATAGAATCCGAAACCCAGTTAGGGATGGGTGGTGGAGTTTTGCTTCGAGACCTAAAAGGGTTCTAAAACTCAACCTCCCCTCCAAAATCAAAGGGTGGAAGTCTAGGTTTTTTTATGCGCACTTGGAGGGGTTAGATGTGGATTGGGGTACCCCAGATACCAGCCCAAACCAGAACGCGAGCATTGAAGAAAAGACCGCGAGCTATTTAATACTTTAATTTCTACAATTATTCCCCCTAGTAGGGAGTTACTATCGGAGGGTAATCTCCGGGAGGCTGCGTTCGTGCCGGTGTCGCTGGCTGCAGCGCCCGGTGAGCTTCAAAGAATTTACCTTTTCTTTTTTCTTTTTTCTCTTTAGCTAACCCTATGTTTGTCATTTTGTAGCAATGAAGTTCTCTCGGGATTTCTTGGTATCACAGCTTTGAAAAAGGGAGAGGAGTGGACGTGATACGCCAGCGGGGGGCGAACCTAAAAGACCCCGTCAACTGGGATCGGACAGTCAGGTCCAACCTCCAGCGATCATCCCTGAGGCGACCTTGATAGAGGATAGTGAAGAGGAAATGAGTCCTCCGACGAGGGTCCCTGTAGGAGGTCCTGCCGAGAGCATTCCATCTCCCGCGCAGAGTGTTGGGGAATCTACAAGGGACGTAGAAGCAGCTAAAGCTGACTTGCCGGGTCCTTCGTTATCGATGGAAGCTGATGTTCCTGCTCCCGCCTCACCGGGTACTTCAAGGACCCTGCGCTCGGCTCCCCAACCACCTGGCGAGAATATCGGATACAAGAGTTGTCTATCAGAGACAATCCTTAAGCTCGCGACCTTGCCCAGATTTCAAGATAAGCTGAGGAAGGTAACACAGGCAGAGGCGTTTGATACTATGTTTACCGCTACTCTGCAGGTAAGTCTGATTTTGGCTTCTTTTTTGGTTATCAAACTTGGATACTGACCGAGTGCGTTTCGCAGACGGCTAATGGTCTCTTCGTGCTGCGCGAAGACTTAGACAAAGCTAAGTCCCGGAATGCCAGTCTAGATAAAGAGTTGGTGGATTCTAGGGCCCGAGAATCAAAAGCATTGCATGACCTTCGGGTCATGCAGGAAGATTATCAGACCTGGAAAGGAAGGGCAGAGCAAGAACTGCGGAGTTTAGACGCTCAGCTGTGTGAGGTTCGAGCAAGGTTGTTGCCAACAGAAGAAAAGTTAAAAGAAACTTCCCTCAGGCTGGAACATACGGAGAATCGAGCAGACAGTGCAGAGGCCACCGCTCGTGACGCCATGGAAAAGCTGGTTTTAGCTGAGAAGGACACCAAAAATGCCCTTGATAGAGTCGCAGCAGCAATGATAGAGGCTCAGAAGAAGATGGCTGCGATTGAGACCGAAGCTCAGGAAAAGATAGCTGTGGCTGAGGCCAACGCTCGGGAAAAGGTGGCCATAGCGGAAGCTAGAGCCAGGGATGCTATCAAAGAATACAAGGGCTCCCCAGATTTTGAAGCGGAGTTCCAGGAGGCTGCCCTAGACGCTTTGTGGAAGGCTTTGAGAAATGTAAGCGGATACTGGCCCGACAATTCAACTTAAAGGACCTCGAGCGTTTTCGACCCATAGATGACGAAGAAGTTTCCGATAGGGAGGTCGAAGATGTGGTGAGTGAGGCAGTGGCGACTGAGACTCTCGCTGCAGAAAAGCCTCTTGCCGAGGAGCCGGCTGCCAATCCTGACGCTGAGAAAGAGCCTTCAAAAACTGATCCAGGGTGTTGAGTTTTATCTTGATTTTTATCTTAAATTCGGTTCCATTTAAGGACCTTTTTTGTTGTAAAAATCCGTCTGCTGACAAGATTTAACTCCAAATGAATGAATGTTACTCTTTATCGATCTGGTTTAGTTTAATATCTCCTCTGCTTTATTTCTGGCTCCCGTTTGCGGATCAAGACAATAGTGCTGCTTGGTTTAGATAGCCTGCCAGTACTCGACTATTCTTGAAGCGCAACTCAAAGTTACCCTAACCAGGGATTCACACTTTCTTAGGAATGAGTTATACTTGGACCGTAGGGCCGTCGAACCGCCTGCCGTGGTCGAGGCCGCTTAAGTCAAGGACTTGAGCCTCCTCAGGGGTGAGTTACACCGGCCTGGGGGTGTCCTTTGGACCGTAGGGCCGTCGAGCCGCCTGTCGTGGCCGAGGCCGCTTAAGTCGAGGACTTGAACCTCCTCAGGGTGAGTTACACCGGCCTGGGGGTGTCCTTTGGACCGTAGGGCCGTCGAGCCGCCTGTCGTGGCCGAGGCCGCTTAAGTCGAGGACTTGAACCTCCTCAGGGGTGAGTTACACCGGCCTGGGGGTGTCCTTTGGACCGTAGGGCCGTCGAGCCGCCTGTCGTGGCCGAGGCCGCTTAAGTCGAGGACTTGAACCTCTTCAGGGGTGAGTTACACCGGCCTGGGGGTGTCCTTTGGACCGTAGGGCCGTCGAGCCGCCTGTCGTGGCCGAGGCCGCTTAAGTCGAGGACTTGAACCTCCTCAGGGGTGAGTTACACCGGCCTGGGGGTGTCCTTTGGACCGTAGGGCCGTCGAGCCGCCTGTCGTGGCCGAGGCCGCTTAAGTCGAGGACTTGAACCTCTTCAGGGGTGAGTTACACCGGCCTGGGGGTGTCCTTTGGACCGTAGGGCCGTCGAGCCGCCTGTCGTGGCCGAGGCCGCTTAAGTTGAGGACTTGAACCTCCTCAGGGGTGAGTTACACCGGCCTGGGGGTGTCCTTTGGACCGTAGGGCCGTCGAGCCGCCTGTCATGGCCGAGGCCGCTTAAGTCGAGGACTTGAACCTCCTCAGGGGTGAGTTACACCGGCCTGGGGGTGTCCTTTGGACCGTAGGGCCGTCGAGCCGCCTGTCGTGGCCGAGGCCGCTTAAGTCGAGGACTTGAACCTCCTCAGGGGTGAGTTACACCGGCCTGGGGGTGTCCTTTGGACCGTAGGGCCGTCGAGCCGCCTGTCGTGGCCGAGGCCGCTTAAGTCGAGGACTTGAACCTCCTCAGGGGTGAGTTACACCGGCCTGGGGGTGTCCTTTGGACCGTAGGGCCGTCGAGCCCCTGTCGTGGCCGAGGCCGCTTCCCTGAGTAATTATTCAAAGATATGTGTTCAAAAGTGCAGACTTATTTAACGTTTACGTAAATACATCATATCACTGGTAATACGGCCGAAGGTTGTCTGCATTCCATGTTCGGGGAATTAGTTGTCCGTCCAGATCTTCTAACTGGTATGCTCCACGGTGAAGAACCTTTCTCACCCGATAGGGTCCTTCCCAGTTCGGGGATAGTTTGCCCCCTTCCGTTGGTTTGGACACCGAAGCTCTTCTTAGAACTAAGTCTCTCTGACGAAAGTCCTTCGGGCGGACGCGAGCGTTGTAATATCTTGCTACCTGTTGTTGGTATGCTGCAATCTTAACTCGAGCCTGATCTCTTGCTTCATCAATGAGGTCAAGACTGGCTCTTAAGCTGGGGAGGTTGTCTGCTTCATTATATGCTTCTACTCGGCCACTTGGCAAGCCAATTTCAACGGGAATAACAGCTTCGGAACCAAAAACCAGGTTGAATGGCGTCTCTCCTGTCGGTACTCTGGGTGTTGTGTGGTATGCCCAGAGCACGCTCGGGAGCTCTTCTACCCATCTTCCTTTGGATGTATCCAATCTAGTTCTTAGTCCTCGTAATATCATGCGATTTGTAACTTCAGCTTCTCCGTTAGATTGTGGATGGCCGACGGAGGTGAATCGTTGCACGATACCGAGGTCAGTACAGAAAGTCCGAAAGGCGTTGTTGTCAAACTGTCGGCCATTGTCAGTGATAAGAGTGTGTGGGATGCCGTAGCGACAAATAATGGCTTTCCAGAAAAAGGTTTTAACTTTAGCTTCAGTAATTTTGGCGAGTGCTTCAGCTTCGACCCATTTAGTAAAATAATCAATGGCCACTAGTAGAAATTTGCGCTGTCCTGTCGCAGGGGGGAAAGGGCCGAGGATATCCATACCCCACTGAGCGAAGGGCCAGGGGGAAGAAAGAGAATTTAGCTGAGAAGACGGTTGCCGTTGAATGTAGGCGTACCGTTGGCATGAATCACATCTTTTCACTAATTCTGTTGCATCCTCTTGCATGGTGAGCCAGTAGTATCCTTGTCGGAGAGCCTTGCGTGCTAAAGATCGTCCTCCAGAATGATTCCCACAGATGCCTTCATGAATTTCCCTAAGGACATAATCAGCATCTACCGAACTAACACATTTGAGGAGGGGCTGAGAGAAGGATTTTTTATAAAGTTGGCCTTCTAATAGCACAAATTTAGAAGCCCTCCGCTTAAGCAGCTTAGCTTCTTCAAGATCAACCGGGAGAACGCCGTCTTTTAGATACCGGATATAAGGTTCCATCCAGGTTTCTTTTTGGATAATGGGCAGGACTTCTCAGTGGCTTCGATGCTAGGTGCCTCCAGATACTCAATATAGGTCTTCCCCATAGAACTATCCATGGAGGTAGCTAATCGGGCCAACATGTCGGCCCTAGCATTTTCGCCTCTGGGTATATAACTAATAACAAAGTGATCTAATAAGGGAATCAATGATCTAACTTTATTCAGATATTGAAACATGATAGGGTCACGGGCCTCATACTCTCCTGATACTTGGGCGGAAATGAGCTGTGAGTCGGTGAAGACTCGAAGACTTCTGATTCCCATTCCATGCGCTAGTTTGATTCCGGTCAGCAAAGCCTCATACTCAGCTTGATTATTGGTGGCTTCAAAGAGAAAACGAAGAGCATATTCTACTATCGTGCCCTCCGGGCTAGCGAGAATGAGTCCAGCTCCGCTGCCTTGTGAGTTAGAGGCCCCATCAACATGGAGGACCCAGGCTTCATGATCCGTCCCTCATTATCTGACAGAATTCGGGGAAGTTCTTCTTGAGGCTGTTCAGACCAGGTGCATTCTACTAGAAATCAGCCAAGACCTGGATTTCAAAGATGCTCTGGGTTGAAATGATAAGTCGAACTCCCCAGTTTGATGGCCCACTTGGCTAACCGGCCAGAAGTGTCGGGCCGCGACAAAATAGCTCTGAGAGGTTGATCAGTGAGGACGACTATAGGATGAGCTTGGAAATAGGGTCTGAGTCGCCGGGCAGAAACGAATAAAGCGAAGATGACTTTCTCTGCTTTAGAATACCTCTCTCCGCACCATGAAGTACTTTGCTGGTATAATATACAGGTCGTTGAACGGCATGGTCGCCGACACGCACCAAAACGGAACTAACGGCTTCCGAAGAAGCCGCCAAGATAAAGGAAGAGCTTCTCTCCTCCTCCGGCTTAGATAGTAGGGGTGGTGTGGATAAGAACTCCTTGAGTTCTTCAAAAGCTTGTTGACATTCATCCGTCCACTCAAAGCCATCTGCTTTACGCAGGATTTTAAAGAAGGGCAAACATCTCTCAGCTGATCTGGACAGGAAATCGGCTTAACGCTGCTATCCTCCCGGTGAGTTGTTGCACCTCCTTCTTACACATAGGCCGTCTCATACTGAGGAATGGCTTGAATTTTCTCTGGGTTTGCTTCAATCCCACGCCGGGTGACCAAGAAACCCAAGAATTTCCCTGCTGTAACTCCAAATGCACACTTGCGGGGTTGAGCTTTATTCTATGGAGCCGAGGTTGTGGAAAGTTTCCTGCAGGTCGGCGACATGGTCGGTGGCATAGGTGCTTTTTGTCAACATATCATCTACATATACTTCCATGTTGCGGCCGAGTTGGCTTTTAAAACTTTGTTCATCAGCCTCTGATAGGTAGCTCCCGCGTTCTTCAATCCGAAGGGCATTACTTTATAACAATAAATGCCCTTCTCAGTGATAAAAGAAGTATGCTCTTCATCTGCGGGGTCCAATTTTATCTGATTATACCCTGAGAAGGCATCCATGAAACTAAGAAGTTCATGACCAGAAGTCGAATCTACTAACTGGTCGATCGGGGCAGTGGAAAACTGTCCTTAGGACAAGCTTTGTTAAGATCTGTGTAGTCGATGCATATTCTCCATCCTCCGCTGGCTTTCCGAACCATAACAACATTGGCTAGCCAATCAGGATATCGTGCTTCTCGAATATGACCGGCCATAAGCAACTTGTCAACCTCCTCGTCAATGACCTTATGCCGCTCAGGAGCAAAACTCCTCTTCTTCTGGCGGATAGGGCGGCAGCTTGGATTAATATTAAGTTGATGAGTAATTACCTCTGGAGGAATTCCGACCATATCCGTTATTTTCCAAGCAAAGACATCCGCATTCATTGATAAGAAGCTAGGAGCTGGTCCCGGACCTCAAGGGGAAGGAGCTCGCCGATCTGCACGACTTTAGTGGGGTCACCTCCCAGTGGGTAAGATATCAGAAGTTCCGCTGGCTCTCCTCTCCGCTCAGCTTCCCTGGGGTCGAACGACTCGGTCACCGAAGGAACATCTAGCCATCTGGGGACTAGGGGCTAAATGATAGCAGGTCTGACCGAGTCCACCTCTCCATGCATCACCCGACCCCTTGCTCGGTAGGGAACTGCACCAATAAGCGCTTGGTAGATATAATTGCATCTAATGTGTTCAAGCCGGGACGACCAAGAATGGCGTTGTAAGCCAAGGGAACCCGAACCACCAGAAAATCCATCATAACCGTGCTTTGACACGGTGGCGAACCCGCCGTAGCTGGCAGAGTAATCTCGCCCTCCACCCGGATGGAGTCTCCAGTAAAACCAACCAGAGGGATGGCTACGGGCCGAAGAGAATCCAGAGATAGACTCATCCGAAGAAATGCATCATAAGTAAGCACATTAGCGGAGCTCCCGCTGTCTATTAAGATTCTTTTTACAGGATGCCTAGCGATCGTCATTGAAACAACGACGCTATCATCCTTTACAGTATTACCCCCGCTACACTTCCCTCAGGAAGGGATTACATCATCTAACACTTCTGCTCCCCTTGGTCTCTTGGAAGATGAAGCCTTTCCACGAGAGATCATGCCCACCATCTTTTCTGTTGGGGTGTTGTCGATGCTAGCTTGAGCAGGAGGAGGTCCCATCAGAGCCGGCACGGAGGAACTTCCTTTTTCTGCACATATTGCCCCAGATATCCCCTCTGAATCAGCTCTTCGATGGCCTGCTTCAAATTCCGACATTCTTCAGTATCGTGGCCATAATCCCTATGGAAACGGCAGTAGCGACTTCTGTCACGGGCAGTGCCCTTCTTCAACGGGGGCGGACGCCGCAAATAAGGCTCGTTTTCAATCTCCATAAGGATATGACTTCGAGGTGCCAAGAGGGGTGTAAGATGGTCCTCCCTGGGAGCTTGATTCTTGCGGCGATCAGTCGGTCGATGCAAGAGCTCAGGCTTCTTGAGGGGAGGTCCGACCAATTCCGGGCGAGCGGGTCTTTTGCTAGCCCTCCCCTGCACACCTCTCCTGGATGAATCAGCTTCGTCGGCGCGGATGTACTTCTGCGCGCGGCTCAGGAGATCGGCGTAAGAAGAAGGAGGCTTTTTATCAAGAGAGTAAGTAAAACGGGAGGGTCGGAGCCCCCGCTTTAGAGCTAGAGTGGCCACAGCGTCCTCAAGATGATAAACCTCCAGGGCCGCCACCTTGAAGCGGGTTACAAAATCCTTCAAGGATTCTCCTTCCTGCTGTTGCACTGAGAATAGGCTGTCTGCCACCCGAGGAATTTTTCGACAGGCGTCGAAGTGAGCCAGAAAAGACCTCTCTAACTGCCGAAAAGAGTCGATACTTCGTGAGGGCAGACGAGAATACCAGACACGAGCCGCCTTGCGGAGGGTGGCCGGGAAGGCAATGCATAAGAGGGCATCTGTTGCCCCCTGGACCTGCATGATAGCTTTATAGCTTTCCAAATGATCTAGGGGATCAGTGGTGCCGTCATAGGGATCAAGCTGAGGAAATCGAAACCTCCTTGGAATGGGTTCTCCCATGATACGCCGAGAAAGAGGAGGGCGGGCATCATAATCTGATCCTGGCTGGTTATTGATTCTTTGACTGAGTTCTTCCAGCCGACGGTCTTGCTCTTCAAGGCGCCTTTCCATTCTGTCGGTCACGCCTCCTTCAGCCGGTTCAGGAGAACTGGAAGGAGTTCGATGGCGCCATCGACGATGCCCCGCATAAGGTTCCTTTCCCCGTCGCCGACCGGTAGGCAGACCGTCGGGGGAATGGGATAAGGAGCGGGAACCGTCTCGGAGACTCTGGGACCGCCGCCTTCCTGGAGAATAAGAACGGAGAGGCCTCGTCGGAGGAGATCTCCCTCGAGCTGACTGTCGGCTAACAGGAGTAGCCGACCTAGGCGATAGAGGCCGCTCGAGCCGTTGTGGAATCCCTTGAGAGTGTCGTTCTTGCAACTGCTGAACCATCCCCACGAGAGTCTGGACCTGCTGAGTGAGGATTAGCAATTGGTCTTGGGGAACAGCCGGAGTCGGTAGTGGTGAGGAAGAAGCCGGAGGGGTCGACTTCACCGGCCGAGAAGGGCCAAGAGGTGCGAGATCATCATTGGGTGGCGAAGGATGCCCCCCAGACCAATCAGTAGGATCTTCTTCCAGAGATCTGGAACTCATCTTTGTGGAATCGTAGAACAGGCGTATCTCACTGCTCCGACGATAAGCCTCCCCTACCTGGCGCGCCAATCTGTTGATGCTGGATCACCAGATTATTTGTTTAGGGTTTCTTTTTCTCAGATCTCTCTCTCTCTTTTCTTTCTTTTGAAGGAAGAAGTCCCCCCACCCCCCTCCTTCCTCTCCCTTTTTCCTCCTTTTATTATTATTTATCTTTTTTTTTTCTCATTATCCTGGATGTCCACGTGTAGGATAAGTGTTCATCTTGCATTACGTGGTCATTCAGTGATAATGCTTAATAAGGATATTAAGAAACTTGCTCATGAAGGAATCCTTTTTCATGATGATCTTGGTTATCCCAAAGGAATGTCAGAGGTAGTGGAGACGTCAGAGTGAGGGAAAAGGGATCTGGCTCCAAAATAGAGGTTCAGTGTCCCCTTTTGGGTATTTGTCTTATGCGGACCATTTAAGGCGTGATGTTTTTAGCATTTCTCGATTTCTGTTCCGAATATGACGGCTTATCTTATTTAATGGTTCTGACGTGGGGATTATTCTTAAACCGAGGGATCGCCTGAGGCTGGGTGCTGCCTAGACCTTTGGAGGCCGCCCAAGCTCTAGGGGCCGCCTAGACTCTGGAGGCCGCCCAAGACTAGGGGGCCGCCCAAGACTGGGCCGCCCGGGGGCCGCCAGGACTGGGGGCCGCCTAGAATAGGGGGCCGTCCAAGCTCTAGGGGCCGCCTAGGATCGGAGGCCGCCCGGACTTTGGAGGCCGCCCAAGACTGGGGGCCGCCCAGGACTGGGGGCCGCCCAAGATTGGGGGCCGCCCAGGACTGGGGGCCGCCCAGAATAGGGGGCCACCCAGACTGGGGGCCGCCCAGGACTGGGGGCCGTCCAAGTTCTAGGGGCCGCCTAGATCGGAGGCCGCCTAGACTCTGGAGGCCGCCCAAGACTGGGGGCTGCCCAGACTGGGGGCCGCCCAAGACTGGGGGCCGTCCAAGTTCTAGGGGCCGCCTAGACTCGGAGGCCGCCTAGACTTTGGAGGCCGCCCAAGACTGGGGGCCGCCCAGATTGGGGGCCGTCCGAGATTGGGGGCCGTCCAAGTTCTAGGGGCCGCCTAGACTCTGGAGGCCGCCCAAGACTGGGGGGGCCGCCAGGACTGGGGGCCCCCAGGTTCTAGGGGCCGCCTAGACTCGGAGGCCGCCTAGACTTTGGAGGCCGCCCAAGACTGGGGGCCGCCCAGATTGGGGGCCGTCCGAGATTGGGGGCCGTCCAAGTTCTAGGGGCCGCCTAGACTCTGGAGGCCGCCCAAGACTGGGGGGGGCCGCCCAGGACTGGGGGCCGCCCAAGATTGGGGGCCGTGCAAGCTCTAGGGGGCCGCCTAGGATCGGAGGCCGCCCGGACTTTGGAGGCCGCCCAAGATTGGGGGGCCGCCCAGGACTGGGGGCCGCCCAGAATAGGGGGCTGCCCAAGACTGGGGGCCGCCCAGGACTGGGGGCCGCCCAGATTGGGGGCCGCCTAGACTCTGGAGGCCGCCCAAGACTCTAGGGGCCGCCTAGACTCTGGAGGCCGCCCAAGATTGGGGGCCGCCCAGGACTGGGGGCCGCCCAGGACAGGGGGCCATCCAAGCTGCCTTTTATTTATTTAGTTTAACTATTTTGCACATTATCCATATCAAATACTTTGGCTGCCCAATCTCATTTAATGATTCAAATTCTCTTTGAAGCATGTTGGTTCTGCAAGCCAGCAACAATGTACAGTATTTTACGCTGTCTCAAGATGTGCACGAAAGCTTTGGAATGCGCTCGATCGGACTACTGTAGTTAAACGTAAGCTTGCGTGCGTCTTAAGATGGTCATGAGATAGCGTTGAGAGTTGACAATAATGATTTGTATTCCTCTTGGCCAACGTAACTGAGCCAGCTTCGTCGTCGGGGGAGGCGGTACTTGAGGATGGTGTTCCATTGGTTCATGACGGCATCACCAATGCATGCGCGCGGTTGGGGATCGAGGAGGCCGGCGATGGTGGTCCCGTTGCGCGCCGACCCTTGAGTGAGCCCAGATGATGATGGTCTTGTCCTCCTCCGTCTGCGTGAACGGGCGGTGGCGGTGCCACACCTCCGGCCAGAGGTGGTTGTGCCACCGCCCCCGGCACTGCTTGGCCGACCGCCCCGTGATCGATCTCCTGGCTGATGAATGTCCGGTTACCTGCATCGCGGATCTGGACCAAGCGCTAGCTGGATGCATCGATCGTCCTCCGCCATCCCTGCAATGCCCCTCATGGTTCCACGTGTAAGAATAGTACTTTTAGGATATCATGACTCAGATCACCGTACTCAAGTTGTTAGGTTCAATAATTGGGCATATAGTGTCTTTGAAGCGTTTCAAATGGTACCAAAGATTTTGAATATTTAAAGGTTGATAGACCTTCTCCATCATAGACTAATTAAATTTATGATGTTAATTATATGCGGGTTTGAACCCGCTCCATTTAGAATAGGTTAAATGAGCTTTCACCGTTAAATATAGATTTGAAGCATTACAAATAATATTAAAACTTAAAGTATACAAAATTTAATAAAATTATGCTTGACTCGATATATATAGTGCTACAAATTAATAGAATCAAAACACTAAATATGTCAAAGTTAAAAGGATTTTATTCCAAGTATATAGAAATTGATAGATCCCGCAAGAGGTTTAAGATGTTATAGGTCATATGTATCATTATTTTATTTAATATATATATATATATATATATATATATATATATATATATATATATATATATATATATATATATATATATATATCTTTTTTTGTTATAACCAAATATTAACAAATGAGATATCTATCATCATTTTAGTTAAAAAAAAACTATATATATATATATATATATATATATATATATATATTTGTATAGACGAACGGTTACACAACTCTAGTGTGGGAATAGCTCATAATATCAAAGTAAAGATACATCAAGAGAGGAGGTGAAATCATATCACTCTGATTCTAGATCCAATCAACATAATGCTTAGCAACGTAGGAGGCCACCCAGTCCACCGCGTAGTTTGCCTTTCGATAAGCATGTCAGACAATGATAATCGTTGGGTGGATGGGCATCGTCAAGCTCCGACCTGTCTTGAATCGTAAAAATTATATATCTTTTAAACTCCATGGGAAAATAATGATAAATTTATTGAAAATGATAACAAATATGTATGTCTTTTTTAAGAAAATGAAGAGTCATTGGTTACTTCTTAATTAAGCGAAGAATAATACCAACAGTATCTAAGAAATTATAGTTAAGCATTGTTCTTAATCAAAAAAAAAAAAAATTCATTTGCCCTTCTTACCTAATATTGTAGATTCGTATTAGTAATTAGGAACTAGAAAATAATAATAATAATAGTTAGAGCTCTCTGTCTTCGGAAGTAAATAAAATTTCTAATTATTTTTATATCCATTATGAAAACAAGGTGAACAGCACGGGAATAAATTCAGGTATTTTGGTTGCTGACGTGCTAAAATAGGAATAGGGTAAGTCCTTTTTATTGTTTTCAGACAACTCGAATACTAAGTTATCGTGGAATCGGATCATGGCAAACCAACATTATAGTAAGTACTGTTGGATTAAAAAAACTGAAACACCCTTCTCTCTGTGATTATTCTTTAGTATAAAAAGGTACTTCAGTAGTTTCAATAATAAATGCGGGATATAAACGTTTCCTATTTATTTCGGGGATAAGTTTGGAGACATCTCTCTTTCCAACCCCCTTATCTTTATCTTCGTTTCCAAACTATACCTTTGTAGTTTATTTGGCTTTGTCCCAAGCATATCACATTCACATAATATTACGGATGTTTTGAAATTCGGATCGAACAATAATTGGCTTAACATTTGGATCATGGGACAATCGGTTCGATCGAATGAATCGATTTGATTCGATCCGATGATATTATAATTAATTTTTAATTTAATAATATAAAATAATAAAATATAAATACAATTCAAATAAAAAATTAAAAAAAATTAAAAATCAAATTGGATCGATTCGAAATCCAACCGATTTAATGGATTTTTTTAATTTCATCGAGTCATATAAAAGTTAACTTTAATAATAAATCGTACTGGACTGATGACCGATTCCCGATTGAACCAATCGATCTAGTCCGATTTTTAAAACACTGCATATTACTATAAAATATTTCAACAACACTAATATCGCCTAATTTTCTAATGTAATGGTGATAGTAGGTGTTGAATGATTTTATTTGAGAACAAAATATTAGTCCTCTTAATCATTATAGTGGATAAATAAATAAAAAATTAATATGAACCGTAAAAAATCACTCATATTACTATTCATTGAATAGACGATACTTTGGTCATTGACCATAAAATTTTGAACATAAAAAAGTCTATGAGCATGAACCATAAAAGCATTAATAGTTGCTATTGCATATATTGTTCTACAACAGTGAATGTGAAAGTATATATTCTCTAAATATTTTTATTTTTTATTCATTTCTTTCTTTTTTATATTTATATATGTATATATTTTATAAACTTTTCTGTTCACATGGATGGCCCTTTTGTTAGTTATTTTATCAATCAAACCATGATTAAAACTAAGTAAAAGAAAAAAATAACTTTGGTTCAATGACTCGACCTCTTCCAGCTGCTTGCTTTAATTTCTCTTGCTCATAAAAATTTAGTTGCTAAAGAACCATTGGTGGAGGAATACATATTAAGAGATTAGTAAAGTATGAGGGCTAGGAATAAAAAAAATTTATAGAATATGAGTGTTGTATTATTAGGAGAATACATGCAAAATGTTTCATTATTATCTAAATAACATAAAGCAGAGGGGCACATAAGCAATGAATTACAAGATTATTAAAATATGATTAAATAAAAAACAATACATAAGTATAAAAGATTTTAGAGATTACTCTGTAAACAATTCTTTTTACTATAATAGAGATAATGGATACTAAATAAAAATAATGAGAGAAATATGATGATTTTTTCTTAAATTATTATTTATTGAACTAATATTATTTTTAACCATCAAATGAACATTTTTTGTTACACAATAGAATGGATATTTCAAAAAGTATATAATATTTCTTTATTAAATAAACAATAGAAACAATAAAGAGGAAACTATTTTCTATGCTAAAAAACGGCCATATAATAGGATGATGTTACGAATAAATGTGATCCCATAGGTCTTTATGGTGTTATTATAAGATTTTGCTATGGATTCAGGAGGACCTGCAGCTGGTTATCTGATCGATTTTGTCAAGGATCTTCTAATTTAATTTCATGTGCAGTTGTTATTTGGGACTTTGTGATCAAATCATAATAATTGTTATTTTATCAGTGAAAGCTATCAACTTCCACAACGGAAATCTTGCGCGGATGGTATTAGACTGCTATATATATTACTCCTTGCCAATTGGGTGAACGGGACGAGTTTGAGATGACAAATCTCAAAGATGTGAAGGATTAAATACTTCTCCTGATGAAAAAATAATAATAATAATGAAGGAAAGATAACAAAGATAAACTTTTGCATCCACATGAATATCGAATGCAATATTGGAAGAATTTGAGGTGCGATTTGGTCAAATTTATTGGTCCACATGAATATCGTTGTTCTTTTCAAAAAAATATTTCTTGATGATCAAGCACGTTTGGTAGCTGATAAACCATTCATATTATTAATAATTTAAATAGAATCTATCAAATAATTATGTTTGATACATATTTTGAATATTGGAATGATAATCGGAATGACAGATAATTTAGATCCTATCAAATAACTATGTTTGATATATATTTTGAATGTTATAATTATAATTTGAATAAGGTCTCATGAGATAATCATGATTATCCCATATTATCTTAGAAAGAATGGTTACCTATATTATATTATTAGAGATGTGATATATGATTAAAAAAATTTTGATGAAAGTTTTCAAACCACACTTACCCATTAATCTTCGCGACCCTGCAGAACTTCTTCGAATAGGTGTTCCTGACATCCTCACGAACAGCTTGATTACCAGTAATCTATCAAGTAATAATTTATTTTATAAATAATTTATATTATCGTTTAGAATTACTTAGCGGTGCTCCAAATGCAACCTCAATTCTCTGGTCTTTACTACAAAGAGATTTGGAGATGATCTCATTTTTGTTTGATCGATCCAAATATAACTGTTCTTTTATAGGTATGACATGCAAAAATACAACAGAAAAAAAAAAAAAAAAACAACAACAATAAAAAAAAAAAAATCAGACATCAAGATGATCGATTTTTATCTGATCGATCATCAGCTATTCAAATCATAAAACATTAAACAAAGAATCACTGCTGCACTCTCTTTCATTTTTGACTCCATTTCTATTTCCTTTCTCTCCCCCCTTCTGCGATGGCAAAACTACTGAAACTTCTCAACCTCATTCGCTGGCGCAGAGACAAACAACCACAGCCACCGTCCTCCACCTCAGTAGTGATGCAAAGCCGCGGGCACATGATACCGCTCCTTCCTCAACGCCACGATGGAACTCCTCACCTCCTCGCGGATCATCTCCCCCAAGACCCCGGAGCCCTCAGGCACACCATACCGCCTCCCCTCAATATAATCCCTCACCTCCCTCCTAACCATATCCCTCGTCTCTGGTGTCAGACGATTCCCCCTCCCACCTGATCCTTCCCGCCGGAATCCGATCCATATCCCGGCAATGCCAGCGTCAGCGTCGTCATCGGATCGTCCTCCCCGCTGGACGACAACGGCGAAGGCGAGACGGAGAGATTGCTGGCGTCGTATCCGGAGGGCGTGGTGAGGAATTGCTTGCTGCGATCGTAGATGTCGTCGAAGAAAGCGATGCGGCGCTTGAGGGTCGCGTTCCAATGGTTCTTGATGGCGTTGTCGGTGCGGCCGGCGAGGAGGCGGGCGATGGTGGCCCACTTGTTGCCGAAGCGGCGGTGAGCCCGGATGATGGTTTCGTCCTCCTCCCGCGTGAAGGGCCGGTGCTCCACCACCGGCGACAGCTGGTTGCACCACCGCAGCCGGCACGACTTCCCCGTTCGCCCGGCACCTCCTTGCTTATCGTCGACCAGTTCCGGGGACCGTGAATCTGGACCAGCCGCCGCAGCCTCTCGTCCTCCTCCGGTCTCCACGGCCCCCTCATCCTCAACTCCTCCATCGCCGCCGGTAACTCCTCAAAGCTTTATCCCTCTCTTTTTTCTCTACTCTCACTCTCTTATTCTCAATTGGTACCACAATTGGTACCACACTAGCGTGGAGTCGTGGAGAACACTGGGTAGTAGGGTGTGGTTATATAAGGTCCTTTGGGGGATAAACCGTGGGGCGATCTGGGTAAAACGGCAGAGAAAGAAATAGAAGGGGGGGGGGGGTGGGGCAACGCGGACGCCGGGTGGACGGCAAGGGAAGCGGTTTTCTTATATAGTTACAGCTGGCACCAGACACGCGTAACGGAAAGGTTGTTGCGGGTAAGGGCGTGCCAAAATGGCTCACAGTGGGAATCCGTAATAAATGCGGCTTGGCCCAGATCGCCGGTATGATTCGGTTTCCTGTTGGGGTTTCCGGTTAAGAGAAAGGCTCGCTGCACGGGGCGATTAAAATGCGATCGCTTATTTTCCGTTGCCCTCAGTAAATGCTAGAGCGGACCATTCGTGGACTTAATCAATAGAATTAAATTTTTTTTTTTTTTTTTTGAGTCCAGGTGGATTCCCTTCGTTCTTAGCTTTGAGGCCAGTAATCACATCCCTTAAACTGGCTGGTCCTTGCCGTCAGTGCTCGGAAAGGCTAGTATTTATTACTTTTCTTTTATCGAATGCCTTGTAACCGTCCATCCATCGTTCGACTTCCTTAGACCTATCTGGGGCTGGCCCAAACCGCCACCATATCCGCACCTCGTTAACACTCCACCGTATCTTTTAAAATAGTAAACAAAGAGATAGCAGCATATCTCGAGTGGGCTACTGTGAGTTAAAAATATTCTCCAGGAACGCTATCATTATAATTAATAGTCTTGCCATTAAACAACAGAAGAAGAAAATGTAAAGTCCGTTGGCCAAAGGAAAAATAATCCATCAAGCTACTTGAATAATATTGAAAGAAATAATCGACTCAACGACCATATCGGTCATCTACGCTTTGTTTCCTTTTTTAGCATCGACAACGATGCGTTGCAACGGTCCGTTCATCCTCTTTGCTATTTCGGCGGAAGCTCCCAAGAGTGAGGCCGACGGCCTTCGAACGGCCAGCGAGTCACGAGTGAATCACGGTAATAAAGAATTCTCAAATCGTTGACTGATTAGTCGGTTCGTTGAAGGTCTTGAAGCAAGAGAAAGTGCATTAGTAAAATACAATAAATAGCATACCCATCAAGTCATACAAATAATATTGAATGTTTTATATATAAAATATTATCCTTTTAATTACGACTATTATAACCCGATTTTTGAGGAAGAAAATTTAAAATTAGTGTATACCTTTATTTTCAACAACAAAATAACTAATTATATTATAAAAGGTAACTTATTCAAGGTATTTTTATTTTTATTTTATCAAATTACTACTTTTTTATTTTTATTTTTTAAAATATAGCTGGTCCATTAATTTATTGTTCTATTTCTTATCGAATATAAGATAAAATAAATTATATTATTATATTATATATCAAATATAGCATGGGCATATGTTTGCGATCACACTTTATATAAATGGTAATGTGAATTACCTAACATTGATTATTATGTTTGGTATGACAAACGGATTACTAACATCAAATTCTTAAAATACCCCTAAATTAAATTCATATGCTAAATTAAATCTATTAAATTTTTTAAATACCTCTAAATCAAAATATTATATATAAGTAGAAGATATTAGGTTTAAATTTTTTTAAGATCAAATATATTTTTAATCTTTAAACATTTATTCAATTTTTTGCTCTTAAACTTTTAATTATCATAATTTATTTATTATATTTCAAAAATTTATTTAATATTTTATTATATAAAATTAATTAAATTAATAGAATAATTGATATATCATAATAATATTAATGGATAGATTAGTTGATAGCAAAATGTCAGTATTTTTAAATTTTAAATAGTAATGTAATTAAACATTATCAATTTTAAATTACTATATTGTCAAAGAATAAGAACATTATTTTTTGTTTTTATTTTTATTTTTAATTTTTTAATTTTTTTATATTTGATATCTTTTTCTATCGATAAATAATATTATTTTTGTTTGAAGACATGAGAAGAGATAATGGCGAGACAAGAGAAAAGAGAGAAAAGAAGGGAATGATTTTGTTTGGAGAAAGGGATAATTTTATTTCTACGAAAAAAGAGGAAAGGGTAATTTTGTCAAAAAAAATTTATTAGATTACAACATATCTCGTATCCTAGGTAATCTGGATTACCTCTTATAAGGTAACCGGTAATCCGGATTACGTCTTATAAGGTAACCAGATAGATTACCATTCAAAATATTGCTAAACATAGTTATCTGGTGGGTCCCATTTAAAATTATCGATAATCTATCCCTTAAAATGTTGCTTTTGGTGCATCACCAGGTAATCCTGAATAATAACGTAAATTACCTACAAGATAGATTATCGCTGGATAGATTATTAGTAATATTGATTGCTATCAAAATAGATTAGTTTTCAGTTGGTGTAGCGGCATATGAGGAAATAGGGATTGAGGTTGGCAACGCGGCTCCATCGGATACCACCATCGAAGCGATCGATGAGAATGCCAAAAAAAAAAAAAAAAAAAAAAAAAAAACTATTCATCGAAAAAAGTTTTGAGGAAAACTATGATAGTTTCGCGGTTTCCACTGTCACTGTGAAGAGCTTGTGGTTAAGACCTTCGACACGGTGCTTCCAGCGAAGTTAGTTAGGATGACGTAGATAGCAATAAGAAAGTATCAAAAAAAATTTATCAAATTATCACATCATATGGTTAACGTTTCTTTTTAAAATAATCTGAATTATTTTATGCAAGATAATTTATCATTCAAAATATGTATCAAATATCATTATCTTATGAATCTTATTTAAATTATCAATGATTTAGATAGATATTGGTTACGAAAACGCAACCTAAAGCCTATCATATAACTTGTTAGCGGATATCCAAAAGTCTAATGTCTTTTAGATTCCACGTTAAGGTATTGATAAGGGTGGCAAAATTAGGCCTACACCTGCCAGTCCACTCTAACCCATTAGAAGCATATGGATTTTGAACGAGGCTTTTTAAAAATCGGGTCAACTCTGGTTCAACTGGAAATTCAATTATAAATGGCTGGATTCAGATTGAGCCCCCAGTCTGATGGGTTTTAAAGGGTGAGTCAATTGAAAACAAGTCATTTTTAGTCCCAATATAATTATAGTTCTTTAATTTTTTTGAGATGTCTTAATTCATAAATATGGATTCTGAAGAATGAGACAAAGAATGCAAGATAGGTTGTAATAGGTTGTAATACCCAGTTCGTGTGAACCAGGGTCTTGACAATGGGATCATTCATGCTACGCTTACGCTCTCGACGTAGCGTTTGGGTCCCCGATTCCCTTGATCTGCAGTGACTCCTTCCTTCACCCTGGCGCACGCCTTCTCCAGATAATCCTCGTCCGAGTTCGTTACAGAAAGAGGGGGAATGCTGAGCGAAAGAGTGACAGGGAGCAGTGGCCATGGCTGTGCCAATCTTGGTTCGGGCCCGGCGGCGTGCCCGTCGCCTCGCCGGGCCTGAGCCTTGGCCGACGGCCCCACCAGCACGAAGACGGCATCCGATGGGGTACCGGAGATGAGAGAGAGGGAGGAGAGAGCCGGTTGGCTCTTCTCCTGGGCAGGAGCCGGTTCGGCTCCGCTGTTGGTTCAGGCCCGTGGCATGCTGCTCGCCGCCTCGCCAAACCTGGGTAGCGGTCGGTGACCTCCACCGGCGCTGGGCTTGCATCCGATGGAGGTCATGCCGGCCAAGATGGCCGGCCGTGCTGCTGGCACAGTAACATGCCGCGGTGGAATGAAATAGAGAGAAATAAAGGGAGAGAGAGGGGAGCACGGTCGCGACGACGGCCGGCTCCGGGCCGATCGTCAGCGATCGGGCCACCTCGGGGAGAGCTGGTAGTGGCCCTGGCCGCCGGCACAGACTCCCCTGTTTCGGATGAAACAGGGGAGCGGGGAGAAGAAGATAAAAATAAAAAAGGGGGTCGTTGGGCCGAGTGGGCTTGTTGGTTTTGGGCATGTTGGGCTGGCTCACGAGCCATTTTTGGGCTGTATTTTGGGCCATATATTGGGCCAAAAATGAAAAAATAAAAATATGGCTTGGATCAGTGTTGATCCTAGTTTCTTGGGGTATTTTTATTTCCCCATTTGAGTTTATATGTGAGAAATATTCAAGCCCAAAGTTGGGCCCAGGATTAGTTAGGTAGAATTTAAGGGACACTATTATTCAAATTTTAGAGACTTAATTGTGTAAAATGATGCTGTAGGTACCCATATGTCCAAATAGTTGGTTTATAGTTGGAATTAGCGTACCGAGGTAAGTAAGCCAATTATCATAAATTTATAATATTTTAATATGTAGATTTTGGAATTGTAGTTATATTAATTTATGAAAGTATGAAATGAAGAAAATGAAATTTTGATATTTAATTTGGTAATAATACCACGAGTATACAATTGAGTATTTGCTATGATTATTACAGCTGATAATATTTTATAAGAAATGGCTTTATATGTATATGCAATATGAAGAATATGATTACTTTGATCTTGCAAATATGTTAGAACTATTGAGATAATTATATGCAATTGTTAATAATGTTCAAACCACTGCATATGTGATGCGAGAAGCTTATGCTTTTATTGATGCATGATGTGTTACATGCAAATATATGATGATATTGAGCTATACTTATATGTGTCGCCATAGTTCTTATATGATGTGAAATGATGTGAAATGCCAAGTGATATGGAACCCACCTCCATAGGAAAAGATATGTGGAGGACACACATCTGTAGGGTGTGTTATGATTGATTATGATATATGGCATAACGTTGGTACCAGGACCCTTCCTCTTAGGGACATTTAAGAGTGATACACCAGTTGGGTGTTGTAGGGCCATGGGACATATAAGAAATAGTGATTATATAAATACAGTGGGTTTGTTTACATTGCATATTTTGGCATTTATGTATGATTAGCTTTTAAAATTACTTTGAGAAAATGATATGCATATTCTGATAATATGGCAAATGTATTTGAAATTGGAAGCTTTTTATTTGTAAAGCTGATTTGATTTGATAATATTTTGAATGATTAATGAATTATCTTATATTATATTATAGTAGGCTTACTTATTGAGTGTGAGCTCATGTAAATCTCATAATCTTTTTCAGAGCCACAAGACTGAAGAAGGAATTATGGGGTAAATGGAGCTTCTACTAAATAAATTAGATCCATTATGTTGATATAACCCCAGTGATGATTGTTTGTATGGCTTGTAGCCCAAACCTTATAATTCTGGACTTGGATTGATATATCGATATTGCCTTATTTGAATTAAGTGTCTTGATTTGTGACGCTTTGCATGCCTGGCATGCGGTGGGTTGTCACCCTAGCTCAAATTTTGAGTCTGGGATATGACATAGGTAGTCAACAAGATTTTGAGATGTGAATTTCAATTTTAGCTAGTGTTTTTTTGAAATTAATTTATAACTATCCTCTATTATCATTTTCTAATTATTATAATTATGATGATTTGAAGTAACCTTGATTCATTAAATGATAAGAAAAAAGAAAAGTTAGTTTAGGATGACGTAAGTAGATAGCAATAAGAAAGCATAAAAAAAATAAAAATTATCAATTATCACATCATGTGAATAACCGTTTCTTTTTAAAATAATCTAAATTATCTTATATAAGATAATTTACCATTCAAAATATGTATCAAATACGTTATCTTATGAATCTTATTTAAATTATCAATGATTTAGATTGATTATCGGTTACGAAAACGCAACCTAAAAGCCTATCATATAACTTGTTAGCGGATATCCAAAACTCTACCATGTATTTTAGATTCCACGTTAAGATATTGATAAGGGTGACAAAATTAGGCCTACACCTGCCAGTCCACTCTAACCCACTAGAGGCATATGGATTTTGAACGAGGCTTTTTAAAAATCGGGTCAAATCTGGTTCAACTGGAAATTCAACTATAAATGGTTGGATTCAGATTTGAGCCCCAGTCTAATGGGTTTTAAAGGGCGAGTCAATTGAAAACCAGTCATTTTTAGTCCCAATATAATTATAGTTCTTAAATTTTTTTGAGATGTCTTAATTCATAAATATGGATTCTGAAGAATGATGGATAGAGAATGCAAGATAGGTTGTAATAGGTTGTAATACCCAGTTCATGTGAACTAGGGTCTTGACAATGGGATCATTCCTGCTAACGCTTACTCTCTTGACGTAGCGTTTGGGTCCCCGATTCCCTTGATCCGCAGTGACTCCTTCCTTCACCCTGGCGCATGCCTTCTCTAGATAATCCTCTGTCCGAGTTCGTTATAGAAAGAGGGGGGAATGCTGAGCGAAAGAGTGACAGGGAGCAGTGGCCATGGCTGTGCCAATCTTGGTTTGGGCCCGGCGGCGTGCCCATTGCCTCGCCGGGCCTAAGCCTTGGCCAGCGGCCCCATCGGCACCGAAGACGACATCCGGTGGGGTACCGGAGATGAGAGAGAGGAGGAGAAAGCTGGCTGGCTCTTCTCCTAGGCAAGAGCTGGTTCGGCTCCCGCTTTTGGTTCAGGCCCGGTGGCATGCTCGCCGCCTCGCCAAACCTGGGTGGCGGTCGTGACCTCCACCGGCGCCGAGCGTGCATCCGATGAAGGTCATACCGGCCAAGATGGCCGGCCGTGCTGCTAGCACAGTAACATGCCGCGGCAGAATGAAAGAGAGAAAAATAAAGGGAGAGAGAGAGGGGAGCACGGCCACGACGATGGCCGGCTCCGGGCCAGTCGTCGGCGATCGGGCCACCCCGGGGAGAGGCTGGTAGTGGCCCTGGCCGCCGGCACAGACTCCCCTATTTCGGATGAAACAGGGGAGCGAGGGGGAAGAAGAAAAAAATAAAAAAGAGGTGTCGTTGGGCCGAGTGGGCTGTGTTGGTTTTGGGCCTGTTGGGTTGGCTCATGAGCCATTTTTGGGCTGTATTTTGGGCCCTGTATTGGGTCGAAAATGAAAAAATAAAAATATAGCTTCGATCAGTGTTGATCCTAGTTTCTTGGGGTATTTTTATTTCCCCATTTGAGTTTATATGTTAAGAAATATTCAAGCCCAAAGTTGGGCCCAAGATTAGTTTAGGTAGAATTTAAGGGACACTTTATTATTCAAATTTTAGAGACTTAATTGTGTAAAATGATGCTGTAGGTACCCAGATATCCAAATAGCTGGTTTATAGTTTGGAATTAGCGTACCAAGGTAAGTAAGCCAATTATCATAAATTTTATAATATTTTAATATGTAGATTTTGGAATTGTAGTTATATTAATTTATGAAAGTATGAAATGAAGAAAATGGAATTTTGATATTTAATTTGGTAATAGTACCACGAGTATACAATTGAGTATTTCTATGATTATTACAGCTAGTAATATTTTGCAAGAAATGGCTTTATATGTATATGCAAATATGAAGAATATGATTACTTTGACCTTGCAAATATGTTGGAACTATTAAGATAATTATATACAATTGTTAATAATGTTCAAAACCACTGTATATGTGATGCAAAAAGCTTATGCTTATATTGATGCATGATGTGTTACATGCAAATATGATGATGATATTGAGCTATACTTATATGTGTCGCTGCGGTTCTTATATGATGTGAAATGATGTGAAATGCCAAGTGATATGGAACACATCTCCATAGGGAAAGATATGTGGAGGACACACATCTGTAGGGTGTGTTGTGATTGATTATGATATATGGCATAATGCTGGTACCAAGACCCTTCCTCTTAGAGAACATTTAAGAGTGATACACCAGTTGGGTGTTGTAGGGCCATGGGACACATAAGAAATAGTGATTATATAAATACAGTGGGTTTGTTTACATTGCATATTTTGGCATTTATTGTATGATTAGCTTTTAAAATTACTTTGAGAAAATGATATGCATATTCTGATAATATGGCAAATATATTTGAAATTGGAAGCTTTTTATTTGTAAAGCTGATTTGATTTGATAATATTTTGAAATGATTAATGGATTATATTATATTATATTATAGTAGGCTTACTTATTGAGTGTGAGCTCATGTAAATCTCATAATGTTTTTCAGAGCTACAAGACTGAAGAAAAATTATGGGGTAAATGGAGCTTCTACTAAATAAATTAGATCCATTATGTTGATGTAACCCCAGTGATGCTTGTTTGTAGAGCTTGTAGCCCAAACCTTATAATTCTGGACTTGGATTGATATATCGATATTGCCTTATTTGAATTAAGTGTCTTGATTCGTGACGACCTGGCATGTGGTGGGTTGTCACCCTAGCTCAAATTTTTGAGTTTGGGGCGTGACATAGGTAGTCAACAAGATTTTGAGATGTGAATTTTCAATTTTAGCTAGTGTTTTTTTTGAAATTAATTTATAACTATCCTCTATTATCATTTTCTAAATTTATTATAATTATGATGATATTTTGAAGTAACCTTGATTTCATTAAATGATAAGAAAAAAGAAAAGTGCAGCTTGAGCTCTGGTTCTCTGTGTCATCCGTGCTCTAAGATTCGGGTTTTCATTGCTTCTTCCCCGATCTTCCGGCGATCTTCGTCGACTGGTCTTCTCCGCTGCTCAGGCGTTCCCTTTTGTTCTCTCTATTATTCTAATGGCCTCGGATGCGGCTACTGATGGCCGGTCTTTCCGGGAGGAAAGCTGCGGAAGTGGGGTTTGTCTGGGTGGCTTCATCTCGTCGCCGGCTGCGTGGCGAGGTTGGAGGCTGCTTTCCCTGAGGTGGTGACCCTTCCAGCGGAGGAGCTTGAAGAGGAGGTGGCCGGATGGAAGCAGACGGCCATCATTGCTCGCTCCTATCAGCGATGGGTTCCGGCTGAAGCGTTTCTCAGGAATTTTGGCGCGCCAGAGTTCCAGGAGCAATTGTTCCAACCAGCATGGCTTTTCGTTGCCATGTATTTCGATTCGAATCTCCTAAAGCTCGTGATTTGGTGTTGCAGTGACCATGGGTGATCAACGGTCAGGTTATTGGAATCGAAGTGTGGCGGTCGGATTTCTCTCCGGCTGAGGACTCTATTTCGTCGGCGTTGGTTTGGGTCCGGCTGCCGAACCTTCCCCTCGAGTTTTGGAAAGTGGATTTCCTCAAATCCATCCTGGCAATGGCAGGGGAATTTGTCTGTGCAGATGCTGCAACCCTGGCGAAGAACAGAGGAGGAGGCTTCGCTCGGGTCTACCTTCGGATCGATCTTTCTCGTCCTCTTCATCCAGGAGCTCGGGTGCAAGGACTCAATCATAGGTTCTGGCAACAGTTTTCTTACAAGAATCTTCAAGGAATTTGCTGGAACTGTGGATCGATTCATCTGGGAGGTCCCTGCTCTCTTCCGGCACGATCAGCTGAGGATGATTCGGCTTCGGTCTCCGTTTATGGGCCCTGGCTTGCAGCAGTTAGGCAGAGGAGAGGTGCTTCTGGTTCTCAGCCTTTGGGAAGGGGGAGCTCTCAGTCGAAGGCATCTTCGTCTGCTGCAGCCATTGACTCTGATCCTCTTATCTCAGTGGATGGGCTTCGTCTTGGGACTGAGGGCCGGCGTGAGGTCTGGAAGACTCCGGTGAAGGTGGCTCGCCGGCAGTCCTCCTCATCCCAGATGGTGGTCGATGGTTCGGGAGTTGTGTTGATTCAGCCTAGAAGGAAGAAGTCCCTTAATTCATCAGGCAAGGGGGGCGTGCCGGTTTCGCCAGGGCGTGCCGGTTTGAAACTCACTGAAAAGGAGCCACAGCCTGTTGAGAAGGAGAGCTCCTGTGACCCTCCTCTGAGCATTGCGGTGAAGACTAACAATCCCTTCTCCTCACTTGATTTGGAGCTGGGTGCTGAAGGACAAATGGACTGTAGGGATGGGTTCCCGGGTTCTCTGAAACGGCCAGACCGGAGGTGACTATGTCTCCAAGGTCTTTTCCCAAATCGGTGCTCCGGAGGGAGAAAGGCAAGGCCCCTTTGTTGAAAAAAGGGGGGGTCTCATCTTTACCTCTTGTCAGACTTGACTTATCCCCCTGTGGCCAGAATGGTGGCCAGGTGCGGTCAAGGTCGCATTCTGATCAGGGTACTGGGTCTTCTTTGGAGGAGGTAGACGGAATTTCTGATGGTCAGGGTCCTGGTTCCTTGTCCGTCGTGACAGCTATTGAGATGGAAGGGCCACTGGCCTGTTCAGATCATCAGTCTGATGTTCGCCCTCTGATGGAAGGGGGTATTCCTGACAGCATTATGATGGAGGACCAGGGAGGGGTCCCAGTTTCCCCAGTCTGTAAAATGAGGATTTTACTTTGGAATGTGAGAGGAGCTCGTAAGCCATCTTTCCGTTCCTCTTTTGGAAGATTGTTGCAGTTGCATAAGTTTGATATATGTGTCCTTTTGGAAACGAGATTGTCGGTGAGAGTCTGGCTCGGTTTCGTAAGCAGATGGCCCGATCTTGGTCCTCTTATGCTGTGGAGGCTGATGGATTGTCAGGAGGTATGTTGGCTATTTGGCGTTCCTCTGCGGTTACGATTGATACTTTTCATCAGTGTAGTCAGCAGATAAGTATGATTGTCTCCAAAGGTGCTTCCGACCCTTGGCTCCTATCGGCAGTCTACGCCAGTACTGACTATCGGGAGAGAAGGATTCTTTGGTCTGAACTTAGTTCCCTTCTTGATCAAGGAATTCCTTCTGTTATTGCTGGGGATTTCAATTGCATTACGGAGGCTAATGAGAAACGAGGGGGTAGACGGGTTACTGGCTCAGCTGACATAAATGAATTCAGATCTTTCATTGCTTCTGCTGGGTTGCTGGATTTTGGGTACTCTGGACCCCAATTTACCTGTGTAATAATCGTCAGGGTTTTGCTCGTGTTTGGGAGAGGCTGGATAGAGCTATGGCTACAGCTCAGTGGCTTCATTTGTTCCCTGCGGTTACCGTCACTCACCTTTCTAGAATTGCTTCTGATCACTGTCCTATTTTGATCTCCACGGAGGTTGATCAGCATCAGCGTAAGCAGTTCAGATTTGAGCAGTTTTGAACTGCCCATTCAGCTGCTCGTGCTATCATTTATCACATCTGGCATCTCCTGTCAGGGGTAATGCTGTTTATCGAATATCTCGTCGTCTAAAGATGTTCAGGCATAGATTATCCAGATGGAGTAGAGTGGAGCTGGGGGATTTGGTCAGACAAATTGAACTGGTTGAAAGTGACATTTGTGCCTTACAGGCTAAGGAAGATCAGGATGGATTTCTGCAGGCCTCGGACCTCAATTCTCTCCGGGATAAGCTTGCTCAACATCACTCTCTTCTACGGCAGCAGGAGGTTTATTGGTGGCAGAGATCCAGGGCTCAGTGGATCTGTGATGGTGATCGTAATACCAGATTCTTTCATCAGGCTACTTTGAAGTGGCGTGCTGCCAATAGGATCCGGAGATTAGTTGATGATGAGGGGAATACTCAGGAGGATACCCAATCTATAAGGGAGCTGCTTCTTCATTTTTTCCAGTCTAGATGGGCTGATTCCTCTAGTGAGGGGGGCCCGGTAATTCCGGTTTTGGATTCTGTGAAAGTCTCTTCCTTGGATAACAGTATGCTTGTCAGAACTATTACTGCGGATGAGATTAGGGCGGCCCTTTGGAATCTTGGCCCGGATAAGGCCCCTGGGCCTGATGGGTTTCCGCCTTTCTTTTATCGTCATTATTGGGACATTGTGGACAGGAGGTGGTCTTGGCCATTCAGTCTGTTTTCCTAGCTAAACACATTCCTGCGGAATGGAATCAACCTTTATTTCTTTGGTGCCCAAGTGTCCTGATGCCTCCCTTCCTCAGCATTTTCGGCCCATTAGTCTTTGCACTACTCTTTATAAGGTCTGTGCTCGGCTTTTAGCTCGCCGTCTTTCTCTGGTGATTCTTTGCCTCATTTCAGCTGAACAAGGGGCGTTTATTAGAGGGCGTTCTATTTTAGATAATATTCTCATCGCCCAGGAATTTATGTTTGATCTGCAGAGAGCTCCGGTCAGGAGATGTCTTATGGCTGTTAAACTTGATATGGAGAGAGCCTATGACAGACTGAGTGGGCCTTTTTGCACCGCTCTCTTATGGAGTTTGGGTTCGATGGCTTGTTCATTGAGTGGATTATGGCTTGCATACAGACGCTGTCTTTTTCTATAATTATTAATGGGAGTCCGACCAGGTTTTTTCACTCTACTGTGGGGATTCGACAGGGATGCCCTTTATCCCCTTTGTTGTTTATTCTAGCTGTGGATGATCTGTCTCGTGCTTTCCATCAGGCTCAGCTAGATCGGAGGATAGCCCCATTTATGGCTGGTGTGGAGGGCCCTATGGTTTCTCATCTCCTATTTGCGAATGACTGCATTCTCTTGGGCCAGGCTTCTATTGATAATGCATTGTCTTTCTATTCTATTATTCAGCGATATTGTCAGGCTTCGGGCCAGAAGGTTAATTTTCTAAAGTCCTCTATATGTTTTAGCCCGAAGACTCCTAGATCTATCAGGGAAGCCATTATTTCTTTGTCGGGTATTTCTACTCAGGCTGACAGATTTATGTATTTGGGGATTCCTATCACAGGGAGACGTCCCCGTTGCTCTGACTACTATGAGCTTGAGAGGAGGGTTCATCAGCGTTTGGAGGGGTGGCAGGTTACTGGCCTTTCGATGATGGCCAGAATTATCATTATCCGCTCGGTTCTCTCCTCTCTTCCCCTGTACCTTCTGTCTAATTCTGTTATTCCTATTACTTGTCTTAAGAGGATTGAGAGATGTTTCCATGATTTTCTATGGGCTTCTATGCAAGAAGGTCATGGTACTCATCTATTATCCTGGGATATGGTCTGCATGCCTATCCAAGATGGCGGGCTTGGGATCCAGTCTCTGATTGTTAGAAGGGATGCCCTTCTTGCCAGACATGCTTCTAGATTCCTTCTGGAGCGGCATTGCCTTTGGCGTACCCTGATGCATGCTAGGTACGATGCCTGGATGCCGAATTCATATACCAGGCCACCTCGAGGTTGCTCCTCTTTTTGGAAGGAAGTTTGTAGGTTTGGACAGTCTATCAGGGGTAATGTTACGTGGATGATTGGAGATGGATCATCAATCGATGTTATTCAGGACAGTTGGTTTTCTGAGCTTCCTCTCTCTCGATGGCCCTCTTTTATCAGTATTGACATCCCTTACAACCTTCGGGTTAAGGATTTGATTTCTTCTGATCCCCCTGCCTGGCATATCCCCTCAGTGACCCGTTTCTTTGGGCTGGAGCTTTCTAGACGTATTCTCTCGATGCCCCTTATCCCTGGTCGCTCATCTAACTCCAAGCTTTGGCAGAGATCCTGTCTCTCTAAGGCTCCTACCAAGGATTTGATGATGATTTTCAGGCCGGGTTCCCAGCGTTCGATGGATGCTGCTTGGATTTGGAAGCTTCCCACTCTCCCCAGAGTGCAGCTATTTATTTGGAAGCTTCTGTGGGATTGTCTCCCTACATGTCTTCTTCTCTCTCGGAGGGGTCTGTCGATCCAGCCGTGCTGTCCTTTATGTAGGGTGGAGGAGGAATCCTCTGAGCATGCTATCTTTACCTGCCCCAGGGCGAGACAGATCTGGCATATGGTGGGTTATTCTATCAGGATGGACGATCTTGGTTCACCTCGCTCTTCTTTCTTCCTGGATATTCGTAGAGCTTCTCTGCAGAGGTGTAGCCGTTGGGTTGCCATGGCTTATCATATCTGGTTATCGAGAAACCAGATTCTTTTCACGGATGATCCTATGTCTTCCCTCAGGATTATGAGGAAAATCAGATCTTTGGTCATGGACTGTGTCCGTGGTAGAGCTGCTGGTTCTGGATTCGTCATCTGTGGCCCTCAGGGTGAGCTACTGGGAGCGAGTGGTTTTGGTACTATTGACTCCTTCGTCCTGATGTCAGAGCTTTATGTGGCCTGGGCGGGCATTTCTTATGCCGTTAGGACTCTTCAGGCTCAGAGGTTATTCATTGAGGGTGATTCCATGTCGGTTATTTCCTTGTTACAGAAGGAGAATTACCATTCCGGCCCTGCTAATCCGATGCATATGGACATTCGATCTATCCTTAATAAGGTCGACTGTGCTCAGATTCGCCACATTTATCGAGAAGCCAATTCGGCGGCGGACTGGGTAGCGTCTTTTGTGGCCCAGTATGCTGGTTCGTGGTTCTGGAAGCCGAGCGATCCCTGCCCTTCTTTTTTACAGCAAATTTTGTATTCGAATCTTTCTGAGCTGACTCGCACTAGGCTAGTGTGATTGCCCGTTTTATACAAAAAAAAAAAAAAAAAAAGGGGGACTTTTAAATTTCAAATAACAATATCAGGTGTCAAATCTGACCTTGTATCTACCAACTTGCCTAAGTCCATAGGGAATGAATGAGGTTGGGTTTTTTCCAAAATTAGTTTCTATTCTGGGTCAATATGATATCAGCCCAATTATAAATAAATTTATTTAAACCAAAGCCCTTAATTCAAATGGATCACCATTGCTAAACTAGGGGCTAGTTCCCAAATATAATAATATAATAATTTTCTTTTTTTTCATATAGTTCACTTCGTTAAATAATATTTTGAAAAGAATCAGAACACGGTGAGGCGTGAGTTTTCGACATATAACATTGTATTTTAACAAGCTCTATACTTAATTGATTAATGCTTGCCATATAAGATATTATGATTATGATGATATCCTTGGAATCAAATTTATACTTTTGTTATTTGTCATCTTCATATTACTATCTTGCTTTATTTTTAGCTATATGTACATCTAATGAGTACAAATTTAATTTGTGGGTGGATATAGATTAATTTACGTAAATAGCTAGTTGCAGGCTGTTGACCTGATATTGGCTCAACTTCATGCGACCCAAATACGCACGCACGCATAAACATACAACATTGTCCTCATTATTGCGCAAAGAAAAAGTCTTTGTATACCGCTTTGGGCTGCATCATTCCTCTTTATTGGTCCATATGAATCTTATATGGCTTGATATGATGGGACAGAAATATCATTTTAAATTTTAATGTGGCGTGCATTAATACATGTTCAGCTTTTTTTGAAATTTGTATATAGGTTTATTTTCTGAATGGGTATCGTAATTTTATAACTATTGTGTTGTAAATTTACAACTGGGATGTCGTAATTATCTTTGGCTTTCTGAATGGGTGTCTTAATTTTATAAATACGGTGTTGTAAGTTTACAACTTGGTTGTCATTTTAAATTTTGATGTGACGTGTATTAATACCATTTTTGGAATTTGTATACAAATACATTTTATGAGTTTTCTGAGTGGGTATCATAATTTTATAACTACGGTGTCATAAATTTACAACTGGGATCTTGTATTTTTTTTAACTTTCTTAATGGGTGTCTTAATTTTATAACTATCGTAAGTTTACAATTAGGGTGTCATCTTAAATTTTGACATGACGTACATTTATATCCGTTCAGTTTTTTTTATAATTTGTGTACGTTTTCTGAATTGTTATTATAATTTTATAACTACGGTGTCATAAATTTACAACTAGGGTACCGTAATTTTTTTGGCTTTCTGAACGAGTGTCGTAATTTTATAACTATAGTATTATAATTTTAAAACTGGGGTATCGTATTTTTTTTCTGTTGGGATGTCATAAAGCTGTCTTAACATTTTTTAATAGGTATCGTATGCATATTGACCAATAAGAGGAACAGTGCAACCCACGTAGAACTTGCTGCATCGAATGCGGTGTACAAAGTCTTTTCCTTGCACAAAAAGCTTGAATAACTCAGTCTAGCAAGGGCTTAATATCCTGATAATGAACTTATGAGGTGTGACATTAGAATTAGGCCAGAAAATCATTGCTAGCTTTAAAAGCCATTTGACATTTTGACCTCCTCCTCTCCCGATGGCCTATATTCATTAGCATTGATGTTCCAAGCAGAATGAAGATCAAGGATCTGGTTTCTTAGGACTTCTCCACCTAGCGCACCTCTACGGTTACCCGTTTCTTTAGTGCGGAGCTCTCTCGATGGATTCTTGCTATTCCTCTCATTTTGGGGCAGGCAACCGATATTAGACTATGGCATAGATCATGTCTGTCTTCGGCTCCTACCAGGGACTTGATGAAGGTTTATAGGCCACAACCACAGCGTATGATTGAAGCTACGTGGATTTGGAAGTTCCCCATTCATCCTAGGGTTCAACTCTTTTTATGGAAGCTTTTGTGGGACTATCTTCCTACATGCTCCCTACTCTTTGGTAGGGGTTTGTTCATTCAGACTACTTGCCCTTTGTATGGACAGGAGGAGGAGACCATAGATCATGCCATCTTTACTTGCCCCAGAGCAAGGTGGATTTGGCATAGGGTGGGCTACTACTGTAGAGTGAATGATATGGGTTCTTAGCCCTTTCCTACTTGATCTTCGGAGGGGCAATCAGGGTGGCCTTTAGGCTGCAATAGCCCATCAGATCTAGCTATCGCGGAATCTGTTTATTTTCACCGATGAGACTATATCTTCCCTCAGAATTGTGCGGAAAGCCAGATTTTTATCGGCTGAATTCTCACTCCATCGCTATGCTTCTGAGATTGATAGCTCTAACCACTAGGGATCCCCTGCTGCTTTTGCAGCGGACCGTCATACGGTCTTCATCTCTTGAAAGCCCCCCTTCAGGGTTTGTCAAAATCAACTTCAATGGGAGTGTTCAAGGTAGATTAGCCGGCTCAGCTTTTATTATTTATGGGTTTGATGGAGCTTTGTTAGCGGCGGATGGCCTTGGCATTCTTGACTCCTTTGTCCCTTTGGGAGTATTATGCAGCCTGGGCCAGTATTTTCTATGCTATTCAGATTCTGCATGTTCATAGCCTCATTATTAAGGGGGACTCTCTTACTATTATCCGGTGGCTTCGAAAGAAAGCTGTTATTAGGTCCCCATCATTCCACTACTCCTCGACATATGGTTTATCTTTCGGGATGTTTACAGCGTCCAAATCCGTAAAGCTAATTTAACGGCTTCTGTGTCCCATCATGCGGATTTTTGGATATGGAAACAGGATGACTCCTGTCCTTTTGTACTTAAACAAATAATATATTCCGATCTATATGGGTTGATTCGCATTAGAGTAGTATGATTACCCATCTGTATTAAAAAAAAAAAAAAGGCAATTTGACCCATCCTAAGATGCACGCTTAGCGATTTTTTTTTTCTTCTAATTCTATGTTACATGTGGATGTAGGCTATATGTAGGAAGTTATAACTTTGTCTATTATCATAGGAAATTAGGTGAAGCTGGTTATGTTTTGACACGTCAGTTGGCAGTCATGGTCTATGCAAGGACTATAATACTTCATCTAGCTGTCCGTTTTGTAAACTCCTTGAAATGAAGGAATATTCGCCAAACAAAAATATTTCACTCCGGTAGCAACAAGGAAGCAAGGAGGCTCGTATTCACGCGCACACCATGAGTGATGTGCCTTTTCATAGAGAGAAGGGTGTTTCAATTTTTAAACCCAACAATAATCACCATGAGGTAGGTTTCGCTATGCTACGATTCATCATGAAGTGGAATAAAAATTTGAGTTGCGGGAAACAAAAAAAAAAAATGTGATCGACTCTATTCGGATTCTCATTATTGAAAGATAGCAACCGAAACAACTAAACTTATTCTCATATCACTCACCCTGGATCTAAAAAATAATTAGAATTTTTGTTTATTTCAAAGACAGAAAACTCATGATAACTTTGGATATTGTAATTATAATTACTATTAAACTAGTTTTCTAATAGTAATCCTGCATTATTAGGCAAGAAGAGCACCGAGGCATCACTTTTCTAATATCGAACCCAATCAAAGAAGACCATCAATCGATCTCATTATTTCATTGATCACGTTCCTTTTATGCGTACTGTAAAACCCATTGATTTGCTAACTTGCTTCGCAGTACTAGAAAAATATATTATATATTTTCCTTTTACCAAAATTATCTTATAATTTTTTTCCCAAAGATAGCATTAGCTAGTGAGAGATTCCTTGATTCGCATCTTCATGTATCTCATTTGCCCTCTTTTTTTTTTTTTTTTGTTACAAACGGGCGATCACACCAGTCTGGCATGAGTCAAGCCCGAGGAGTCAGAATACATAATTTGCTGTAAAATAAGGGGGCAAGGATCACCCCTATGCCATTCCCACGGGCCTGGATGGCGAGCTGTGAGATTTGCAACCCAATCAGCTGCCGCATTGGCTTCCCTATAAATATGGCGAATCATAGGCGCAGTTGTAGTCCGGAGAGAATCCCAGATAGCACGAAGGATGGGATTGGTGGAATGAGGACCCCCATCCCGATGAATCCACCGAATAACAGTGAGAGAATCTCCCTCAATAATCAGTCTGTCTGAGGCCAAATAACGAACGGCATAACTGATTCCAGCCCAAGCAGCCAGAAGCTCCGCCATCGGAACCGATAAATCCAGGGAACCATGACCACCGGCAGTAAGAAGCTCTCCCTCCGAACCCCTAATAACAAAACCGGACCCAACGATACGATCGGAGACAGAGCCATCAAAGTTCACTTTGACATAACCCGGGGGTGGGGGCTCCCAAGAAACAAAGACCGTAGAACGGTGCGCTGCCAAGGCAGTAGGGGAGTCCCAGAAGCCGGGTCGAGCAGAGTGAACAGCAAGAGAAGAGCGGCCATACTCCTTAGCAAGAAAAACAGCCTTTCTGATAATAATATGGGATGGAGCAGTCTCATCAGAGAAAACCATCTGATTCCTCGTGAGCCAAATATGGTAAGCCAAGTAAGCTGAAACAGCACACTGGGCACCCAGACCCCTCTGAGCAGCAAGACGAATGGCGTGCAAGAAAGACAACCGAATGGGTCCGTCCTCAGGCACCCACGGGGTGAGCTGCATCTGCTGCCATATCCTCGTAGCTCGAGAGCAAGTAAAAATAACATGATCTACCGACTCATCCTCAAGCCCACAGATTGGGCAGAGAGACGACATGAGGAAACCACGGCCAGCCAGAAGAGCGCAGGTAGGAAGGCGGTTCCACCGAAGCTTCCACAGGAAAAGCCGGATCCTGGGGTGGATAGGTAAATGCCAGATCCAAGCAACATCGTCCAACCCCAAAGTCCGAGGACGGAAACAGTCAACAAGATCCCTGGTAGGAGCAGAAGAAAGGCAGGAGCGCCGCCAAAGTCTGGTATCCGAATCAGCTGAGGGGGCAAGGGGAATGGCAAGAATCCTGAGCGCAAGCTCCACCCCAAAAAGTCGAAAAACAGTGGAAGCATTCCAAACATTACTACCCTGGCAGATCAACGCAGCCACAGGCATAGAAGGATCAACATCAGTACTAATAAAGGTCGGCCAGCGGGATAGAGGAGTGGCTGCAATCCAACTATCCTGGGTAACATCAACAGATCTCCCATCCCCAATCATCCAGTGAATATCGGGCATAACAGAAGGGGCAGCCTGACAAATCGCCCGCCAAAATGGAGAGCATCCGCGAGGAGTGCGGGAAGTAGAATCAGAAGACCAGGCACCATATCTACCTCTCATAACTATACTCCAGAAGTAGTGAGGGTCCAATAAAAATCTAGAGGCATGCTTCGCAAACAGAGCTTCCCGGCGAAGGACCAATGACTGAATTCCCAGCCCACCCTCTCTAATAGGCATACAAACAATATCCCACGAAAGGAGATGAATACCGTGGCCTCCCTGGCTCGAACCCCAGAGAAAATCCCGAAAACGCCTCTCAATCCGGCGCAGACAGATAACCGGAATCAGGGTGTTAGATAAGAGGTAAAGGGGAAGCGAGGTGAGGATGGACCGAATCAGCATAATCCGACCCATCAACGAGAGGCTGGAAGCCTGCCACCTACTCAACCGATCCGCTATCCGACGGTCAAGATCTCCGAAGTCAGTCTGCCGAGGACGACGCCCCGAAATAGGGATCCCAAGGTAGGATAGGCGGTCAGAATGGGAAGAGATCCCTAACAATTGGGAGATCGTAGTCCGCCGACGACAAGGGATCGACGGGCTAAAACAAAGGACAGATTTCTGCAGATTGACCCGCTGGCCGGAAGCTTGGCAATAGGCTTGTATAATAGCAGAGTAAACCGCCGCATTCTGAATAGAAGCTGGGCTAAGAAGAATACAATCATCTGCAAAGAGCAAATGAGTAAGAGGGGGGCCTTGGGGCCCAGGCATATAAGGCTGCAACATAGCCGCTCCACCAGCATGAGCAAAGGTGCGAGACAAATCATTGGCACAGAGGATGAACAGGAAAGGAGAAAGAGGGCAACCCTGCCGAAGCCCCCCAGCTGATGGGAAAAAACCCGAAGGACCTCCATTGATGAGGATGGAAAAGGTCGGCCCCTGAACACAAGCCATAACCCACTCTATGAAGAGATCATCAAAACGAAACTCCTGAAGAGTCTGCCGAAGATAAGTCCAACTGATCCTATCATAGGCTCTTTCCATGTCCAACTGGATGGCCATAAGAGCCCTTCTGCCAGTCGCCCGATTAAGATCATGCATGAATTCTTGGGCAATAAGAGCATTATCAGTGATGGTGCGACCACGAATGAACGCCCCCTGTTCCAAAGATATAAGCCGGGGAATCACTCCCTGGAGACGAGTGACCAAGAGGCGAGCACAGATTTTGTACAGGGTGGTACATAAACTGATAGGCCGATAATGCTGGGGAAGAGAAGCCGTCGACCTCTTAGGGATAAGAGTGACAAAAGTACGCTGCCACTCTGGAGGAATAGCCTTAGATGAGAAAACCATCTGAATAGCCATAACCACATCCGACCCGATAATATCCCAATAGCGTCGGAAGAAGAAGGGAGGAAACCCGTCAGGACCAGGGGCCTTATCAGGGCCCAGAACCCAAACAGCAGAACGAATTTCCTCCGCCGAAACCTCCCTCACAAGCATAACATTATCATCCTCAGTCACCCGGGCATCCAGAGGAACAGAAGAAATGGGGCAGCCACTAGCAGACACCTCCGACCAGCGGGACTGAAAATAATGTACAATCTATTCACGAATAGTCTCCTCGTCTTCCGCAATATGGCCATTCTCATCACGAATATGCCGAATACGATTGGCAGCCCGCCGAGCCACAGTAGCCTGATGAAAGAATCTGGTATTCCGATCGCCCTCCTGAAGCCACTGTATCCGGGACCGCTGTCGCCAATAAGTCTCCTGCTGACTAAGAATAGAGTGGTGTAAGGACAAATTCCGACGGAGAGTCTGAAGATCTGACTCTGAGAGGCAACCATCAGAATCTTCTTTAGCCTGAAGCACAGCAATGTCAGCTTCCACTGATTGAATACGCTGGTCAAGAATGCCCACCTCTCGCCGGCTCCAACTCAAGAGCCTGCGCTTCACTAATTCAAGGCGGCGGGAGAGACGGTAGACAGAGCTTCCTCTAACTGGCATCCGCCACACCTGACGGATAATAGCCCGGGTCGAAGAGTAAGAAGTCCAGAATTGCTCAAACCGAAACGGCCTCAGACGCCGAGATGAAGACTCCGTAGAGATCAGAAGGGGGCAGTGGTCAGACGCAATCCGAGGCAAATGAGAAATAGTAGCACCGGAAAAGAGCTGCATCCATCCAGGAGAGGCCAAAGCTCGGTCAAGCCGCTCCCACACCCGAGCAGTTCCTCGTCGGTTGTTACACCATGTGAACCGAGAGCCAGAAAACCCCAAATCAACAACCCTGGCAGTGGAAAGAAAAGAGCGGAACTCAGAAGAATTCGGGGAATCCACAAACCGACGCCCCCCCCGCTTCTCCGAAGCATCCACAATACAATTAAAATCTCCGGCAATAAGCGTAGGAAAATCCTGGCCTAACAGAGTGAGTGTCTCGGACCATAGCTGACGCCTCTCTCTATAGTCCGTACTAGCATAGACGCCAAGCAGCAACCAAGGCGGAGTAATCCCTTCCGAAATAACCAGGGCTACCTGTTGATTACAACTATGGAAAGCATCAATACGGATGGAAGGCTCCCGCCAGAGTGCCAGAATACCTCCAGAGAGGCCATTAGATTCCACAGCATAAGAAGACCAACACCGGGAAACTCTCCGCTGAAATCGCTGTAGACTGAGACCCGAAAGACGAGTTTCCAGCAAAACACAAATATCAAACTGATGAAGCTGCAATAACCGAGTAAAAGAGGAGCGAAAAGAAGGTTTTAACGCTCCTCGGACGTTCCAAATAAGTATCTTCATAAAAAGAAAACCCAGGTCAAGGGGTCACATGGGCCCCATCCTTGGCTTCAGCCAATTCCATATCATAATGATCTCCAGAGTCCAGGCCCTGGGTCACCAACTCATCCTCAGGCAAAGGGCATCCGACCTGAGCCACCAGGTCCGACTGCCGTGATAGGTCCATGGCTACAACCTCCTCATCAGCACGAATCACCTTCTTGAGAGAAGTGACCATTGCATCATGATCACAAGCAGCCCGGCACGGTGCTGATTCAGAGGGAGGAGCAAAAGCCACAGAACGGGCTTTACCAGAGGAAGACCGACAGCTCTTGCCTTTTGCTTCCTTGGAAAGAACTCTGGGACCCGCAGACACAGCAGGTCGGGCCCGTTTGAGTGAAGTAGGATTCGCATCATCCCGGATCTTGGGACTCCCGACCCAACGATCCGAACCCAAAAGGTCAAAAGGGTTAACTGCCATTACCTCCTTTGATTTAACTGCCACTATCTCATTTGTATTAGAATGGAATTCAGCCTTGGCTACAGGGGAAGCAGCAGCAAATTGGAAATCCTTCAATTGACTTGGAGTCTTGGAGGATTTGCGGGACTGGGGCTTCCTTAGTATCTTAGGATCAGTCAGAGGCTGAGAATTGATAATAGGATTCTTAACACCCTCTGAAGCCACCACTGAAGCAGCCGAAGATTCAGAAACAAGTGCTACAGTAACCGGCACGCCAGCACAGTCCCGGCACGGTCCATCAGCGGTGACTGAGGGATTACTCACAGGAGAGACAGCCATTCGAGGATGATTTGAAGAAGCGCCCGTCCTCCTTGAGGTCTTCTTCGGGATCATCCAACCTTCCTCCCCGCCCACAGGATCAGCCGTGAGACCACCCGGCGATCCATCCATTCGACCAGACGGCCTGGAATCCACCAGCGGAGCTTGACGACGGATCCGGAGAGCCGACATCCAGGGGCCAAAACGTGGCGCAGCCGACGGCGACTGGTCCACCCCAGCTGAACCCATTGATGAAGAACACGGCCCGGAGATGTGAAGGGATCCACACGCGGAGCAGATACCGTCTACATGCTCGTAGACAAATTGTTGCCAAAAGGGGTTACCAGATGCTCTGAACCGAGCACCAGGGCGGAATGGCTGGCGCAAATCAACGCACACACATGCCCGGGCGTACCCTCCCCGCCTCTGCTCCTTCGTAGACGAATCCATGCCCACGTACTGGCCAGCAACCGATAGGATTGCTCGAAGGGAATCTTCCGTCCAAAGCTCTATCGGTAGCTTAGGAAGCCGAATCCAAAGCAGAGCTTGATGCAGAGCATCTTCAGCTGGGATAAATCCTGGACGCCAAGCCTCCGCAGCGAGTGGCTGGCCGTTGACGATCCACGGCTGCGACAGTACAGCATCCCGAGAAGTCTGAAGATCAAATTTGAGCAGGTAAGAGCGATGGGAAAGGCCAATAATCTTGATTCCGCCGTCGATTCCTCCTCTACGAAGCTCCCGGATGACAGCCTCAGAGGGAACCCAGCGAGTGAGGCTTCGCACAATCAACCCCAACTGAGCCCACTCCGAGATCTCCAGATCAATCGCCGCAGTGGAAAGCTGGATGACATCCGGGAAGGACAGCTCCAGAGCGGCGATTTCCTCCGGCGACGGCTCCGAAGTGGACCACAGGAAGGCGCTGCCGCTCGGACAACGAGGGGCACCAGCAGGGACCTTTCGCCGATCGCTACCGGACGGAGGGACGGAGCTGCCAGCAGCCATCATCCAGCGGGAGAAGATCGAGAGCGAAGAGGAGACGCCGGAGATCGGGAAGAAAGCACTCGTAACACGAATCTTAAAGCAAGTCCCCTGAGGAGAACCAGAGCACTCGTAGCACACTTCTTAAAGCACTCTCCAACGATCCGCCAAAACACATAAGACTAATTTAATATACTGTAATTTATAGCATATTAAAATTATATATATATATATATATATATAGAAAGAGAGAGAAGGATCCATCTTGAATTTACGACTTAAAAAGTTATTATTATTATTTATTTTCTTCATATACTGTGCAAATTTAAAGATGAAAAAGGCTTGGCGCTCTCTCTCTCTCTATATATATATAATTTTAATTGTACTATGCATTTCCTTTTAACCACAAAAATATATTATAATTTTTTCCTTTAAAATAGCACTACCCATTGAGAGTTTACTTGATTTGTATTTTCAGCTTTTCACGTAGGTTCATTGCGTGTCCAGAGAAGCAAACTAGGTCATTGGAGTGCCCTCCATGAACAAAGCACATAAACGACTAATTACCAATTCTAAACAAGTTGTGGGACTAACATTCAAGCAAAACCATGAAAATACATAACTTCATTGCACAAAAGCTATCTAAAAGATCTCCTATATCTGCTTTTTAAGAGAATACAATTACATTTGGCCCCTCTAAATTAACTTTACAAAATGATACGCTCAAAGCGTCAACACCAATGGGGACCAGCAGATGAAAATGAGCCTCCTCACTTGTTGCCACTGGAGTGATAAATTAATTTACTTGGCAATCAGCATTCTTCCACTTTGAGTTTACAAACAAGGGAGAAGATAAAGAAAATAAGCAGCCCCAAATGGATAACTAATTGATGCACTGCAGTTAGCTGGTTTTTATGTCTAATATGCAGACTGTGACCGCAAACCAAAGTGTCCAGGCATAACCAGCTTTCACTTATTTGCCAATGATATAGACAAAAGGATACGACTTCCTGTATGCATCCTCCACATGTAACTTGGAATCAGTTCTCAGAAAATGACAACAGGAGCTGCAAAATTTGTTGTCGTACATCAATTACAAAGGAGCTGCTTGCACTAGGTTACTCCTTGGAGGCCTCTTTTTTAGGAGATCAGCCACAGCCTTTCTTAATCCATCAACCAGCTGCTGTAGATCTTGTACCCAAGACCATGTTGGATTATTAAGGGCACGAATCGAGTTCAGGCAGACCAGGAGGGTCCCTCCCTCATGAAGAAGAACCTTCAATTGAACCACAAAGATGCATCATTAAGCCTCAGTTTAACAAACATGCATGCATGCGTATATGCACATATTTGTGTGCATGTGCGTGCGGGACAGACTTCTCTTAGAACACATGGAAATAAAAACCAGGACACCTCAAGAGAGGAGAAAATGAAAACCAAGAGAAACTATATAAAATAAATGTCATACATGAGATCACCATAAAAGAAATTAATTTATTGAATGAAACAAATAGATTCTTTATAATTCTTTCCAAGCCCACTGCTTTACCGTTAGTTCCTCTATTTATCACGAGCAAAAGAGAAGGATGTAAAGCTACGTTTAAATGTCAAGGCAATGCAGACAAAACAGCATACCGTCAACCAAAGAGGAAGAAAACCCAATACTGAAGGAAGAGAAGCCACAAAAATGCAAGATAAAGCAAGCGCAACACTTTGCTTCACCTGCAGGTACCCAAAATTCAATTTTGAAATAATTATAAAAATAAATTTAATTCATGCTAAAATGACTGGATGATTCTGATCCTAACAGGATATTACCAATGATGTTGTTTGACGGGCTTTGGCTACACAAAATGGAACACCAGAAATGTTATCCTGCAATAGCAGAACATCTGCAACCACTATTGCAGTTGCACTAGCACGTTGAGCAAACACGATACCCACAGTTGCAGCGGCCAGTGCAGGTGCGTCATTGATACCATCCCCTACCATTATCAGTCCACCACCTGCAAAGCAAAGAATAGGAGCATCTTGCATAATTACTGGTGGAAGGTTAAGTTGGGTTGGGAAAACTTCATTTCAATTAGATGGCCATAACCAGACTTCTAAAATTAAAAGACAGTTGGTTTTGCTCTACAATACCTAAATTACCTAGAAACCTAAACTTATGTGCCTTCGATGACTCCAAATTTAATGCACTCAGCTGATTTGAGGAGACTACCGCTCACTGTAAATATTTTAGTTATTTTAGGGCCCATTTCTTACTTTTATGATATGCAAGAAGTTGGTTGAGTCAAGAATCCCATTATGTATTCTGGAAGCAACAAGTTACTCTGCAATAGTTTATTTATCTTAGGGCCCAGCTAATATTTACTATTTTATGATATGTGGGGAGCTGATTGGGGGTGAAGTTGCGATTTCAATGTCGGGGGGGGGGGGGGGGGGGGCATCATTATACTTAATGCATAACTTTTGAATCTAAATCTAGGCTTTCCATTATTTTCTATTTAGCTTTCACTCTCATCACTGTATTATCTAGATTACTTCATTTTAGTTTTTCCTAATCTTGCAGCTATTATGTATCTTTTATTAAACGGAAAATAGCACACAAAATATTGTAAAGTAATGAAACATTATTTCTTAATCACTTCTGATATTGTAAGATGAATCTTCTTTCTCAACAGCTCTCTTATTTTTCTTTTCTTTTTTCTTTTTTTTTTGCTGGTTCATATCAGTTTTTTTAACAGTCCTGAGATACCCTTACTTTGTGCAAATTCTAAATCCTCTACTAGATTAAATTCAATTTGTAATCCATAACAATATGAGCAGTATTTGGAAAATATATGTTGCAATAAAGAACCAAGTGTTTCATTAGCTTAGCAAAATCTATTTTTCATGGGAAATTTTAACAAGAGAGAAAGCATATACCATACAATTTTGCTGGTGCTATATTCACGAAAACTAACCTATCAAGATGCTGTAAACCACTGTTTAAATGGTGGTGACAGAGTAAATAAAACCTTTGCAGCAAGAAAGAGATGGACCTTGATGGAGATTTCAAAATAATAAATCATGATGCCTGAAGAAAATATTCTAGGAAGTTAGCTGTAATTTAGAAAACGTGTTGTATAGCAGAAATTAAGAAAGATTATTAGAAGAATATTCTTTTTGATTAGTTACTTTAGCTAGGTAGATTTGAAAGATTGCTAGCAGAATATTTTCTTTGATTGGTTATACCTTAGTTAAGCAGATTTTAAAGATTGCTAGCAGAATATTCTCTTTGATTGGTTATACCTTAGTTAGGCAGATTTTTTTTCTATTTTTGAGGATCTTCCCAGATCTTTTTATTGTATATATTTTTTCTCAACCTTTCAATGAATGAAGCAGGACTTCTCTTCCAAAATATTCCACAATGCCAAATACATTAAATTCCTCTAGCATTAAGGGAACTCATGGGAGACATTCTGTAAAAGACAGCACTTTGGGGGAGAGAGAGGTGATGGGGTGATGGCTCTCTTTAAAATATTACATATTTGCAGGAAGGTTTGGTGTTAAGAGTTCTGGTTAGAGGCCAGATGAAACGTACAACTCAAAATTTTCAGGCCATAAGGTGGTAGATCTTTTGTTCCTTGTTAATATGAGGCCAGCTATGAGAGAACCTGGAATTTTGGGCAGAGGGACAAAAAAAAATCCATGACGAAGCCTCGTGGAACCAGAGTCTAATTAAGCATGCAGAGAAAGGAACTGGGGCATGTCCTGACACACAAAAGAGAGATAGAACCCACTTAACTCTCCATACCCTGGGGAACAGCTAGGAAGGGCATGAACAATGGAATGCTGGGGTATACAAAATTTTTGCAAGCCAAAGGGTCTAACGCACTCGCACTGCAACGCCCAAAAGAAAGAAAGAAAAAAAAAAGAGCTCCACCACCGAAGCTGATTGGTCAATGAATTCAAGTATGCGCAGCAGTGAAGAGACTACCCTTCTCACACAATCAGATACATTGCATTAACCATACAAGGTTGTTTTCCGAAGGCCCAAAGGGAGTTCAGATTTCCAGGGGTGGTTATTGTGTTACCTATTACTCTATCAAGACTGGGTGGTTGAATTGTTAATGGAGAATCCCTAAAGAGGAAAAGAAGAGAAAAAGGAGATGTTGAGGGGTAAAATCGCCATTGCATAAATAATCGTGCAAGGGGCTAGGATCAACCCTGACTCCCACATGCTAAACATACCCGCTAGAGATAAGTCAGCCTCAGTAAATCGGGACGCCTTAACCCCTCACCGAGCCAAGAATTCTTAAGGCGCGGATCACATCTCTCGGCCTCAGCCGAGCTATATCATCTCATCACATCTCTCGGCCTCAGCCGAGCTATATCGTCCATCGGCCTCAGCCGAGCTATATCGTCTCTCTCGGCCCCGGTCGAGCTATCCGACTGTGCCTCGTCAGCCGAGTCATTATTATGCCCTGGCTAGACTCGAGCACTCAAGAACCTCTGCGGAATTCGGCGGGGAGAGTTCAAATTCGTAAGATTCCAAACAAAAATCATATCTACGTGGCCTAGGACCCGCGAGAGTGGCCTAGAGCCCTGGAGCCTATATACTCGCCAAATCTCGAGACATCAACCAGCTCTCCCAGCCGTCGATCCTCTAACCAATAAGATGCGAATCTTACTGACCTCATAACAAACTTGATTCAAATCCTAACGACTTTTGGACCCACGACGCCCCAGGGAATCAGGTGATCCTCTATAAATAGTCGTCTGCCGACTCCTCAGGTATGCACACTTGCTCACTGGCACACTCTCCTTTTGCCTTGGCTTCTCCCATTTTCCGCCATTAGCGCTCTGCTCAGAGCTCTCGAAAGGCCATCCTTGGAGAGACTCTTCAGCGAGAGCCTTCTCCTCTTATTTGTTGATTGCCGATCCCCGCTGACTTGAACGTCGGAGGGTCTTCCGCGGAGGGCTACCCCCAACGCCTCTCGCATGAGGACTGTTTTGCAGGTCCGCCCAGGAGGGAGCCCGTCCCAGAGCCCAATCGCGCCCGAATCGGAAGACGGATTTCAGCAGCAACAAATTGGCGCTAGAGGAAGGGCCTCAAGTCCCATAAACTTGTGATTCAGAAGACAAGGATCTCGATCTGAAAGAGAACTCCCATGGCCAACCGAAGAAAGGCTACCTCCAAAGCCCAAGATCAGGTCGCCTCCCAAAGACCTGATCCGGTGAGTAGCGTAGCGCCACCACCGCAGCCAGTTGAGACTCCATCGCCATCGGTGGCTCTAGTGACCCAGGACAAGTTTGCCTCACTGGTCCAGCAGGTCCAAGCCCTGACCCACCTGATCCAGAGGCGTTTCGAAACCCCCCGTCCGGTGGCACCTGCCCCGCATCCTCCTGAGGAGAATGCAGCCCCCGCTCATCTGGCGATCTCCTCCTCTGGCCCGCATGGGGTTGCAGACCCCCCTCGCCGCCCTAGGGAAGTTGAGCCAGCCCCCCAAGGGGGCCGTGGCAAAGATCTTCCCCGATCTCGGCAGGCCCGATCCCTCTCTCCAATGTTCTCTCGCCGCGACTCGACACCGTCTCATTTCTCTCCTCGTCCGGCCCCTCCTGTTGTGCCTGAGGAGATCTGCCAGCAACTCTGGGAGATGCGCCAGGAGTTAGATGCCACCAAGCAAGCCCATCCGTTCCCCCATCAGACGGAGCAGGGCATTCCCTTTTCCAAGGGAATCATGGAGAAGTGATTCCCTCCCACATCAAGCTGCCCGCCATCGAGCCCTATCATGGGGCCTCCGATCCCGACGACCACCTCAGCAGCTTCAAATCGATCATGATATTCCACGAGGCATCAGATGCGATCCTCTGCCGCGCCTTCCCCTCCACCCTCAAGGGATTTGCTCGAACCTGGTTCAATGCTTTGAAACCAGGTTCCGTTAGTTCGTTCGACGAGCTGAGCCGCCTCTTCATCAGCCAGTTCGTCAGCAGTCGTCGTCACCGGCGGAGATCCGACTCCCTCCTGAGGTTAAGCAGAAAGAGGGGAGTCATTGAAAAAATATCTCGGCCGTTTTAACACGGCCATGTGGAAGTGGACCACCTTAATCATGAGGTGGCCATGTCCGCCCTAGCAGGCAAAGTATTGAAGGAGAGTGACTTTTACCTGGCGCTGGAGATCAGCTACCCTCAGAACCTCTCGACATGATGGCTCTGGCAGACAAATATGCCAGAGTCGAAGAATCGCGGAGAGCTGCCCGCACCGAGCTGACAAGGAAAAAGAAGCCCAAGGGCTCGGACAAGCACCGATCCGCCCGCCAGCCAAGTCCGCCTCGCCGCCAAAGGGTTCCTCCGCCCCCGCCAAGAAACCGCACCCGGAGCCCGCCAAGGAGGTTCAACCGATTCACTCTGCTCACTGCCCCAAGGGCGAGATCCTCATGGCAATAGAGCGCCAGCTCCCCCGACCACCTCTTCTCCGAGGGAATGCTGTCCGGAGAGATCCCACCAAATACTGCCGCTACCATCGGGATCATGGCCACGACACTGAGTGCTGGCAGCTGAAGAACGAGATCGAAAGTCTCATCCAGCAGGGTAGGCTGGACCAATTCAGGAGAGCACCCGAGCCAAGGAACGGGGGCGATCGTCAACCTGAGCCTCGGCAACCTCCTCCGAATCCTCTGGTTGCTGGTCACATTAATGTGATCGAGGCAGTTGGCAGTCCGTCGAGCGGGCGGAACGATGAAGAAGGTTCGACGCCAAAGAAAGCGCGAACAAATGAGCTCTCCTTCTTCGACAGCGACCTCCGGAAAATACAGTTCCCGCATGATGATGCGTTGGTTGTATCCCTTAATCTGAACAACTATGATGTAGATTGAATCCTTATTGATAGTGGGAGCTCCATCAATATTTTGTATCCCGATGTGTTTCTGAAGATGAAACTGCTTATGGAGAATCTCCAAGCCGTGGACTCCACCCTAATGGGGTTCACCGGCGATGTAATTACCCCCGAGGGGGTCGTGACCTTGACCGTCCGTGCGGGGACTTGACCTTCCGTTGCCACGGTCCATACAGATTTTCTGGTGACCAAGCTTCGATCGCCCTACAATGCAATTTTCGGGAGACCCGGCCTGATGTCCCTTAGAGCCGCTGTCTCCATCCCGCACCTAGC